>JAHIAM010003000.1:0-46208 GCA_021605205.1 Aegilops longissima
CTTTTAACATTAGATTTGAAGCCTTATTTGGGTGAGGAAGATGAGCTTAAATGGGGACTTCATTTCAAGAAGGGGAGGATGATGAGGACATCAATACCATTGTTACACCCCCATTTTATAATCTTGGACCAATTACTAGAGCTTCCATTCCCAATTTGAATTATCGGTACTTTGTTTTCTTAATGCGATTCCAATGTTTGAGAATATGATGCTGCCTAAATTGGATACATTTGTTTTGCTTACAAATGAAGGGCCTACCATGGACAAGAAAGATGAACCTTGGAGCAAGTTCAAGCATGGAGATGTTGGCATGCGAAAGGAACAAAAGGAGTTACAAGTGATGATTCGGGACTTTGAAGCCACCTAATGAGTGCATGAGGCCTTGGACGAAATATACAAGATGCCACTTCATAATATTGTCCATATTTCTGGTCTTCGTCCCTTATTATTGGGCAAGGCCCATGTAATTTAAAAATACTTAAGTATAGGCTGTTTTTAGAGTCCGTATGTGGGAAACAAGAGTTAGGGTTGATTTGGGACCCCTCCACCGGGAGAAATTCCCCCCTCTTCCTCCATATAACAGCCCTTAGGGCACCGTTTAGACCTTGGTTTTGTTTAGATTAAAGTTAGCCATAGCTGCAACCCGGGCCGTTTGTGTTCCGACCGGAAAAGGCGTCCAAGCCCCCAGTCAATAAAGCTTTCATCTTATATTCAATATCCAGTTGCAATCTTTCTTGCTTGTTCTTGTTTGCTTTCGCGGAAGCAGGCCCTCGTGGAGGTTGATCGTGCTCGGCGTGGTCAATAACCCTCGGAAGTTGGTTTAACATTTAAGGCGCGACGTCTCGCCGCGTTAAGTAGTCGGATCGTCAAATTTGACTGGCCTTTGGAAGTGGTTTAAAACCTTACCTCCGGTTAAAAAGGAAAACACAAATTGAAAACTAAGGAATGGGGGGGGATCAAAGGAAAAACCAAACCTTTAATATGAAAGAAGGAAAACTTCAAATTGGTGGGGATTAGGGGGGTAAGGCCGTGTGAGTAGTGGGTGGGAAGGTTATAATATGGACAAAAGGGTTGGAAATAACAATTGGTGGTTGAATAAGGTAACAGATTCGGGCCGGGTGGTGGTAAGGGGCAAAGCCGAATAAAAATGGGCTTATTTGGCGGGTAAACAAGGGAAAAAACTCTAAAGCTTTTTTAAGCCGCCTTTTGCCGCGTTTTTTGCAAAAATTCAACAAAGGCAAACCCTAAAAATCTTGGTCAAGGGGAAGGATGGGCAACCAATTTTTTGGGCCTTTTTTATTTGGGACCCAAAAGGTAAAAGGCAAAAACTTTCATTTTCTAAACCTTAAACAAAAATAAAGCTAGAAAAATTTTGAAAGTGGGGAAAATTTTTGATAAGGAAGGTTGGTTTCGCCTTTGGAAGGAAAAATCGAAACAGGGATCAGAAACAAACCTAAAGGAATTCGGGGGGTGGATATATGGTTGGGTAAACCAACCGGGGTTAGGGTGGAGAGGAATTACGGTTTAAGGACCACGGTTGGTTTCTAGGAACAACAAGGAAAGGTGGTTGTTGGAATGGCGAAATAAGATGAAAGTTCTTGGTGGGGGCGTGGCCTTTATGAGGGAATTGAAACCAAAGCAAATCTTGGAAGGCCAGCAGGGTGAACCAAAATTCAAAAGCAAAACCAAAAGGTTAAGCGGGCCCAAGGGTTGGATATGGAAAAAATTTTTGTGGCCCTTTTTGGAAAGGTTGAAAACAACCCCTAACTCCTTTTCCCCACCCACATACCACTTTAAAAATGCCCTTCTTGTGGAATTTTTTCGGGCTGGGGAAAATGTTTGACACCGAATTTAACCTCGAAGTTTGGCCTTTTGTAAACCAACTTGGATTATTTACCAGGGGCCATCAACCCAGGGTCTTTCCCAAAGCAAGAAACAACAAAAACTGGTTCTTGGTTTCCCTTAAATGGCTTTATTTCCAAGGTTGGGTTCTTGCCCAATGCCATCCTTTCCCAAGGTTGGGGCCTTAATTTTAACCAAACAAAACCCAATTTAAGCGGTCCCTAATTTTGGAAAAGGGGAATTTCTTCCCGGGGAGGGTAAACAATAATTTTTAATTGGCTTGTATATTAAGATTTCCAAATTAATGGGTGGGGTTTGGGTGTAACCAAATGGTAAATTTATGGTTCCATCGAATTTTGTCCAAGGTATCCCTTATGGTTGGCTTCAAAGTCCTAAAATCATTGAATTGTTCGTTCCCCTTAAACATTTCTTGTTGTTCTTGGTCAAGGCTCCTTTCCAAAGTTGGGCCTTCTTTGGTGAAACAAATGATAATTTGATAAATTCTTGCTTTCATTAAAGGAAATTAGGTTTTAAGGGTCTTGGCCTATAATTTCCAAGAAATGTGAGTGGGGTTGGGGGAAAATTATTGATGTCCTTTGAACCCGATTAAAATGAATTCGTTCCTTTCAAAGCAAAATGAAATGGCCCTTTGTCCGATTCTTGGTCGGTTTTCTTTCACATACACCAAATGGCCTTTGGTGGAGCTTCCGGTTTGGGAAATGGGTTGGAAAATTTGAGCCAATTTAAAGCAAAATTGTTGGAAAGGGAAAAATTTCCCAAATGAACGTGGCCAATTTGGAAGATAATGGTTCAAAAACACAAAATAGATAATTGGGGTTATGCAACCAAAGATGAGCCAAAATTGGAAATTCACCAAGATGCTCTTGTTACAACACTAGAGGCCTTCTCGATTGCACAATAAGGCGGTCAAACTTGTGCACAACCTACTAAACAAAAGCAAATATCTCTATCCCAATTTATGCTATATTTGGTATTTGGTTTATGATTAAATGATCAATATGACAATCTTAATGTAGTTGATGCTATGGTTCTTGCTCAAAGCTCTTTCATCTTTTTTCTCTTTGCAAAAAGCTTGATTGGCTCTTTCCTCTTTTGAGCTCTTTTCTCCCATGCAAAACTTCCGAACCAAGATAGCAATTGTGTATGCTATGACAACCTTGTGATACCAAAGTGGATCCCAAAGATATGCACCACTTGGTATGGTATGTTTGCTATGAGTATGATCACTAACTTGCACAAGTCATTGCGCCAATACTCAATGGCTAGTCTCGATGGGTAAACTTCAAAAATGAGGCAATGTGGGTTATCAATGCAATTTCAAGGTTAACCAAAGATGTCCGTCAAAGTTCTCCATCCGATGATGACTGGTCGATGTAGATGGCCCGGTGGTGATGATGAATTGGGCCGTACCTGAATGGCGAAACACAATGGATCCGAAAACCCAACTAAAAATTTCAAGGACCAAAATGTGTCAAAACCGTCATGGAAGTATTTGGAAGATTTTGGTGTATGTGGGTTTGGGAGATGTGGTGGGAGGTGGGGTTGTGGTGGTGGCGAACGAAAATTCAGTTTAAATCCGGAGATGAGCGGAATCCGGTTTTTGCGGTTCCGGGTCAACGTCCGGGTTTAACCCGGTCGTCCAATTTGGAAGTTTTTAAGACACGGGAAGAACTGCTTTTCGGTTTGAGGTAGGAGATTGATGGTGAAATTCGAAATCGGGGGTTTGTGGATAGAACAGGGTGGGGAGGGTGGGGAAGCTAGATCCCGCGTCACCAAATCCATGGACCCAAATCCAACAAAATCTCAACTCACAAACAAATCACAAAAAAAATTGGGGTTATTTTTGGGGGAATTTTCGGAATTGGAAAAACAACAAAATCAAGATGAAAAAAGAGGGAGGGGGCTCCAAAAAAGCGTGATCAACGTGGCTCATGATACCAAATGATGTGAGGCGGAACCCTATGGGGCCGATCTTTCCGTTGGAGTGGATCCAGGGAATCCCAAGAACAGCGGGGAAGAACAAGAGGGAAACACGGAGGAAGCGGAGAGAAATCACTAAAGCAAGAGATCAATCCACAAGTGCTAGATCACCGATCACATAAAGTGGCACAATATTCAAGATCAACAAATAAGGATAACGAGTGGCCCGTTCTTCTCCGGAAGGAGGCCTTGATGGGGTCCACCCCTAGAAGGGGGTCTTGAATCCGGCAGGGGATCTTCTCGAAGAAGGTCCTGAGCTCGGGAGAAGTAAAAGTGGATGAGCAAAAGGCTCTCACACAAAACATGACTAAACCTCGGTACCCTAGCTAGGAGGAGGAGGGTTCTATTTTATAGTCTTAGTGAAAAAGTAGTGAAAGGGTACATGACCGGATTATCTTGTGGGGCAATTGGAGTCCGGGGACGGTGTCCGGTTGCTCGGGAGGGACGGGCCGTTCGGTGTCGGCAGACGTCCGCTAGATCAGTTCGGTGAAGGAGGCGGGACGTCAGTTTCTTCATACTTCGCTGATTTGGCTCGGGTCAGGGGCCCGGGGTGTTTTCCGATGTCCGGTCCGGTCGTCTTGCAAGTCTTCCCAAAATTTGGCTTGGGTCTTGAGGGCGTCGTCCGGCCTAAGAAGACGGTCCGCTTCATTAGGAGAATGTGGCGGTCGTCCGGTCCGGGCGGACGTCCGCTTCTTTGAACCGGTAGCGGGCGTCCGGTCCCTAAGCGTCCGGTTAAGCAAATTTTCCGTCTCTTCTTCTTCTCCCCTTTCTTGGTTTACTTCGTCTCCTTGTCCAATGGAATGTAGATGCCCTGGCTTTCCTCCAGTACCTGATCACACACAAAGTGTCCAATGAGAAGTAAGGCAAAGTCTCGTGAGAAAAGAGGGGGAAAGGGTGAGTTCACCTTATCTTGATAGCCCGGCTCAAGCTCTTATCATGGGCCCAAATGGTGTTGAGGAAGATGTGAACCGTCCATGGGGATAAGCGGATTGCATCGCCATATAATCCAGCATCCTGGGCTTACCAGCGCCCCGGTCATTACTCAACCCGGGATAACCTTATGGCTGCGGCCCGGGTGGAAACAATTCAATTGGGCCGATTCACCCCGGAAGCGGTAAAGCCGCGGGGTCAAGGAAGGCTCCTTAGGAACTCTGGTCCCAGGAAGGCGTATTCGTACAGCCGACCGGGATCCTCTTCCCGCCCGGGAAGCTAAGCGGCCGCTTGGATGAACCGGCCGTGTCAAGTAATGCTGGGCTTTGGAATTTGACAGGTGGTTTCGACAAGCTTCGGAGGTGGTGGACCGGGCCGAACCATGGGGCCCGGTTAAACCGGGCTCCGGGATTATCACTTCCCCGATTCGTGGGCCATCTTTGAGCACCGGGTTACCTCTGGCTCTTTGGGGTGCCTTGCCTCTTCCCGCCGAATGTACACTTGCCCAAGGAATTTCAAGGGGCTAAGGTGCCAAATTGCCCGATCGGTCCGGGAAGCATGGATAGAGTTATGAGATGGCCATGGAATCTTTGGATGTGGATGAAGCGGCGTGTGCAAAGTACTTCACCATGATGCTGGGGCATGGCCCGTGCCGGTTGAAAATCTTGCCACCCAATTCCTATCAGTTCATGGGCCGATTCTGAACCCGGTACATTCAAATTTCAAAATTTAAGCAGCCCATGTCCATGGTGGACCGGCTTGTTCGAGGTGAAGGGAGTCAACAACCCATTGCATGGCGGGAAATTCTTACATTCTTGAGACCGGATCAAGGCCGGTTCTCGATTCTTGACCCTGAGGGCCGCTGCGGTTTAAACCTTTAAAGTTGAAGCTGGGGGCATGAAGCGGTTTTGCAATGACATGGGCACCTCTCATGGGCGCTTTGGTAGGTATCTGATTACGATGGTACCAAGGATCCAAGTGCGGTGATGGCAAGGCGGGGAAGGAAAGAAGAAAGCAACTCAAAGCGGTAGCATCCTTTCGGCGGGTAATGGTGGAAGTAAAGCGTAAGCGAAGCGGCAACATGGACCGTAGGAAACCGGTAGCAGGGACAAGGGCCTTGCGCCGGGAAGCGGGGAATGGGTGGGCGCCCAATCCCAATCTGGACCGGCTTGAACTTCTGTTGAATCAACCCATAAAGCATGGGAGCGAAGGAGGGACCAAATCCTTCCGGAAGGATTGTTACATTATAAAGGTTCAAAAGTTCTAATGCTTTTTTATGATCAAAATTTGGCGGTTAAAGTCCCGGGCAGGATTCTAATGGAGGAAATTCCGGTTGAGGTTTAATGGTAACGGGCGGACAAACAATTCGGAACAATGAATAACCGAATTGGTTCGATCCGGCTGACAGCACCGTCGGGTTATCGGGAGCAACCCCGCGGTTGAATAATTGGGCGTCCATCTTCACCACCACTTAGACAAGCGAGGCAAAGCTTGAGCGGGCGTCGGCGTTTTGAACCGGGTGCCTCATTACCCTCGCTGGTCGGAGCAGCCCATTTGTGGAGTAAGAGAGGATCATCCTCCCGGGTTGACAATCCGGGTTGGCTAGCCCCAGTGGTGGCACCTCTTGGGAGGTTATAAGTTCACCAAAGGTGCTTATGGGCGGAGGGGCAATCAACATCACCTGCTACGGACTTTCCGTCGTATGGGGTTAACGGATAAACATCTCAAACCGTCAATCGGTGTTCCATGGGTGGTGCCGGCAAATCAAGGTATCCGGTTGGTAAAATAGCTCGGAGGTGGCCTTGGGATGAACATGACTCGGATCGAAACATTGGCGTTTAAGTAGTGAAAATTTAAAGTCCATATCCGCCAACTTTTGGGCGGCGGCTTATTAAGGTTCATGGCGACCTTGTTATATCTATTTGCAGCTCAAGATGCCTTGGGTCACAAAGGGACAATAACGGTTCATGGGGCAAAGATCGCTTTGGAGTGTGAGGGAAGGTGATGCGGCTTACGAGTCGGTTTGTGCCACCGAGGTGAAGTATTATAAGGACAATGTTGATCCGGCGGACTGACTCCATTGAAGAAGCCAACTTGGAAGCGATCCGGCCGAAGTTCAAATCGGCAGGGAGACTAAGCTTGTTGACTTATTACCTAGTGATTATTAACGTTCAACCGGTGCCAACTTGGATCCAAAATAGGAAAGCGTGATATCGAGTTCATCCGTGGATGGTACAACTCTCACACAAACATGAGCTAAACCTCGGTACCCTAGCTAGGAGGAGGAGGGTTCTATTTATAGTCTTAGTGAAAAAGGGGCGAAGTGAAAGGGTACATGAGCTTGGCCCAGCTATCTTGTGAGCAGTGCGGACGTCCGCTGGGGACGGTCGTCCGGTTTGCTCGGGAGGGACCAGGCGTTGGTGTCGGCGGACGTCCGCTAGATCAGTTCGATTGAAGGCGCCGGACGTCAGTTCTTCATACTTTCGCTGATTTGGCTCGGGTCGAGGGCCGGACGTCCGATGGTTTCCGTCGTCCGGTCGCGGTCGTCCGTTAACACGGTCTTCATAAATTTGGCTCCGGGTCTTGAGGGCGGTCGTCGCTAGAGGCGGACGTCGCATTCAGCTGAGGAAAGTGTGGCGGTCGTCCGGTCCGGGCGGACGTCCGCTTCTTTGAAGCTTGGTAGCGGACGTCCGGTCCCTACCCGTCGTCCGGTGGCTGAAGTTTTCTCGGTAGCTCTTCTTCTTCTCCTGCGGTTGGTAACCGTCTCCTTGTCCAATGGATGTAGATGCACCATGGCTTTCCTCGTGCTGATCACACACAAAGTGTCCATATGAGAAGTGAAGCAAGTCTCGTGAGTAGAAAGGAAGTTAGGAAAGGGTGAGTTCACCTTATCTTGATAGCCTTGGCTCTAGCTCTTGTCATGGGCCCAAATGGTGTTGAGGAAGATGTAGACACGTCCATGGGGATGGCGAGGATGCTCCGCATCATACGCCATAATACTTGACATGCCTCGAGGTATCCAAGCGCCCGAGGTCATTACTCCAACCCGATGGATAACCTTGTCGCAGGCTGCGGCATGACAGGTTGGAAGCAATTCAATTGAAGGCGATTCACCAGGCGGTAGAAAGCAGCGCGGGTCAAGGAGCTCCTTAGGACAGCTCTGGTCCAAGCGAGAGCGTATTAAATGCGGCCGGCCGGATCCACTCTACCCCGCCCAATGGCGAAGCTATAGCGAACGCGTGGATGAACCGCCGTGTCAAGTAATGCTGCGGCGCAGTGCGCCCGTGTAACAACCCGGCGGTGGTTTCGACAACGCTTCGAGGAGGTGGTGGGGACGGGCCGAACGCGGGGAGGCGAGTTAAAAGCGCTGACATCGGGATTATCAGCTTCGCCCGGTTCGTCCGAGCCATCTTTGAGCACAGGTTACCTCTAGCTCTTTGGGGGTGCCTTGCCTCGTCCCGCTTTACGCAATGTACGCTTGCCCAAAGGATTTCAAGGGGGCGCAAGGTGCCAAATTACACGCCGATCGGCTCGAAGCATGGATAGAGAGTTATGAGATGGCCATGGAATCTTTGGATGTGGATGAAGCGGCGTGTGCAAAGTACTTCACCATGATGCTCGAGGCATGGCCGTGCCAGTTGAAAATCTTGCCACCCAATTCTATCAGTTCATGGGCCCGATTCACGGACCGGTTCATTCAAATTTCAAAGATACTTGTAAGCAGCCCATGTCCATGGTGGACTTGGCGGCTTGTGTCGGTGAAGAAGTCAACAACCCATTGGATGCAGCAGCGTTTGAAATCTTACATTCTTGAGACGGATCAACGCTGATTCTGCGATCTTGACCCTAGAGGGCAACTGCGGTTTAAACCTTTAAAGTTGAAGCTGGGGCGCATGAAGCGGTTTTGCAATGACATGGGCACTCTCATGGGCGCTTTAGTGAAGTATGCTGATTACGATAGTACCAAGGATCCCGAGTCGATGATGATGATGACGACGGGAAGGAAAGAAGAACAGCAACTCCAAAGGCGGCAGCATCACTCGGCGGGTAATGGTGGAAGTAAGCGTAAAGCGAGCGGCAACATGGACTTCGTAGTAACACCAGCGCGGGACAAGGGCCCGTGGCGCAAAGATAAACAACCGAATCGAGGTGGGCGCCTAATCCCAATCCGGACCGCTTGAACTATCATTGAATCAACCTGTCCGAAGCATGGGGCGAAGGAGGCGACAAATCACCTCTGGAAGGATTGTTACATTATGCAGGAGTTCAAAAGTTCTAATGCTTTCGGTATGATCAAGGTTCGGCGGTTCGAGGATCGGGCCGGATTCTGATGGAGAAATTCGGTTCGAGGTTTAATGGTAATCGGCGGACATAACAATCAGAACAATCGAGAATAACCAGGGTGGTTACAATCATGGCAGCGATCGGGTTATCGAGCAACCCAGCGGTTGAATAGTGGGCGTACGTCTTCACCACCAGCTTAGACAAGCGAGACCGGAAGCTTGAGCGGGCGATCAGCGTTGTTGAACCGGCCGTGCCTCATTACCTCGCTGGTCGAGCAGCCCATTGTGTGGAGTAGAGAGGATCATCCTCCCGGGTTGACAATCCGGGTCAGCTAGCCCAGTGGTGGCACCTCGGTGGGAGGTTATAAGTTCACCAAGGTGCTTATGGACGGAGGAGCAGCATCAACATCTGTACTCTGAGACCTTCCGTCGTATGGGGTTAACGGATAAACATCTCAAACCGTCCAATACGGTGTTCCATGGTGTGGTGCACAGCAAGTCAGCATATCCGGTTGGTAAAATAGCTCTGGAGGTGGCCTTGAGGATGAACATGACTCGGATCGAAACATTGGCGTTTGAAGTGGTGAAAATTCAAAGTCCATATCACGCCCTGTTTGGGCGGCGGCTTATACCAAGTTCATGTACGACCTTGTTATATCTATTTGCAGCTCAAGATGCGGGTCACAAGGGACAATAACGGTTCATGGGAGCCATAAGATCGCTTTGGAGTGTGAGGAAGGTGATGCGACTTCTGTGAGTCGGTTTGTGCCATAGAGAGGCTGAAGTATTATAAGGACAATGTTGATCCGGCGGACATGACTCCATTGAAGAAGCCAACTACTGAGCACGATCCGTACGAAGTTCAAATCGGCGGTGAGACTAAGCTTGTTGACTTCGTACTGGCGATTCGTCCAAGCAGTTCAGCATCGGTGCCAACTTGGATCCGAAATAGGAAGCGCGCTCATCGAGTTCATCCGTGAGAATCGGGACATTTTGCATGGAAGCCTTACGACATGCCGGTGTACCGAGGGGCTCGCTGAGCACACTCTTAATGTTGATCCCAAGTACAAACCGGTGAAAGCAGTTTCTCCGCCGGTTTAACGAGGAAGGCGTAAGGCCATTGGAAGGAGGTTGCGGGCTCTTAGCGGCGGGCTTTATCGTTGAAGTTTTCCATCGAGTGGCTTGCTAATCCGGTGCTGGTCCTTAAGAAAAAGCGGCACTTGGCGCATGTGTGTGGATTACAGATCTTAACAAGGCTTGTCCGGTGAGATCCTTTGCCCTCCCGCATTGACCAGATTATTGATGCCTGCTGCGGGTTGTGGCGTTGAGCTTTTTGGATGCGTATTCTGGATATCATCGAGATCAAGATGGCGGTTAAGGACCAGGAGAAGACAGCGTTTATCACTCCCTTTGGAGCCTTACGCTATGTGTCTATGCCTTTTGGGCTCAAGCGCCCAAGCAACTTATCGGCGTTGTGTCTGAATTGCTTGCATGAACAGATCGGCCGTAATGTGCATGCCTATGTGGATGATATTGTGGTTAAGTCAAGGAAGAAGGAAACAGCGATTGATGATTTGAAAGAAACCTTTGACAACCTGCGGGTTTACAAGATGATGCTCAACCCGGCCAAATGTGTTTTTGGTGTTCGGCGAGGCAAGTTATTGGGTTTTCTTGTGTCCAGCGAAGTTGAAGCTAATCCGGAGAAGATTCGGCTATCACCTCCTGGCTAAACCAAAGTGTATTAATGATGTCCAGCGTTTGGCGGGCGGATTGCCTTGTTGAGCGGTTTATCGGCCGCCTCGGAGAAAGGCCATCCCTTTATACGGAATCTTTGAAGAAGGCAGATCGGTTTATGCAGAGTCCGGCCGCTGATGAAGCGTTGGAGGACTTAAAGCGGCAATTGGCCAACCGCTTTGTGCTCGCCGCTCCCATCGACAAGGCCGCTTACGCTATATGTTCTGCTAACGCCGAAGCGATTAAGCGTAGCCATTAATGGTAAGCGGAAGGAGGCGAGGAAGGAGCATCCGGTTCAACGTCCGGTTTATTATATCAGCGAGGTGCTTATTGAATCTAAGCAAAGATATCCGCATTGGCGAAGCTGGTGTATGGAGTTTTTATGGCAAGCGGAAGCTGAAGCGAGTATTTCAAGGCACCCCATCACGGTGGTCGATTCAGCTCCCTTAGGTGATATCATCTGAGCAGGGGCGGCGGCGGATTGCCAAGTGGGCTATAGAGCTTGGGCATACGGTTTGAAGTATGTACCTCGGACGGCGGTGAAGTCTCAAGCACTTGTGGATTTCATTAATGATTGGGCGGAGTTACAAGCGCTGAAGAAAAGCGGATCATACATATTGGACCATCCATTTTGGCGGATCCGGGCAGTTGGAGGCTCGGGGCTGGAGTCGTATTAACTTCCCACGAGGTGACAAGTTTTATTCGTTCTCCGCTTAATGTTCCTTGTACTAACAATGCAGCTGAGTATGAAGCCTTGCTCCATGGTCTTGGATGGCTAAGGAGATGAATCTAAGCGGGTTAAGTGCTTGGTGACTCGGACCTAGTGGCTCAACGGTGTACGGCACTTGGGATTCAAGGACCCACTCATGGCTGCATATCGTCGTGAGGTGGATGTTGTCGCGAGGTCATTTCAAGGGCTATCAGGTGGACCACGTGGATCGTCGGAAGAATGAAGCGGCGGGCGCTTTGAGCAGTTGGGCTCTCAGCATAAACGGTCCGCCCAATGTTTTCTCGACGTCTTGCACAATCCGTCGGTCAAGCTCCTGATGAAGCGGATTTGGCTATTCTGATCCGGAGGCTCAATTGGTGGCAGCTCTGCATGTCATTCCGGATTGGGCGCTCCCTTATCTGGCGTACATGAACGGGCGAGTTACGGAAGATGAGGCGTTGGCCCGGCAGATAGTTGGCGGTCTAAGTCTATGACCATTGTTAATGGCGAGTTGCATCATTGCGGTGTGTCGAGGCGTTTCAGCGCTGTGTGTCCCCGAGGAAGGCTGTGAAATATTGCGTGAGATCCACGAAGGAGATTGTGGTCTGCGCGGTTCAAAATCCTTGGTGGCTAAAGCGTTCCATACGGTTTCTATTGGTTGACTGCCCATCTTGATCACGGAAGATCTGGTCGGACGATGTGATGGTTGCCAAAAGTTTTCGGGCGTGCTCATGTACGGCCCAAAATTGAGGATGATTCCAATTACTTGGCGTTTGCGACTTAGGGGCTGGATATGGTTGGACCTTTCAAAGGTCCAAGGACAGAGAAGAGACACACTGTTGGTGGCGGTTGACAAATTTACAAAGTGGGTAGAAGCAGAACACATTAGCAAGTGTGATGCGGCCACGGCGGTTCAGTTCATCAAAAGGTGATTTTCGGTTTGGTTTTCCCACGGTATCATTACGAGATAATGGTACCAATTTGTCCAAAGGTGCCATGAAGGAGTTCTATGACGTGAGCACATCCGGCAGCGTTTCTTGATAGCTCACCCACAGTCCAATGGTCAGCGGAAAGAGCCAATCAAGAGATCTTGAGAGGCATCAAGCCCGGCTTATGGTCCCTTTGCGAGAGGGCGCCGGGTTGTTGGGTAGAAGAGCTACCGTCGTGTTATGGAGTATAAATACTACACCTAACAGATCCACGGGATACCGCCGTTCTTTATGGTTTATGGGCGGGCGGTTCTCCCAGCGACATCCGTCATGACTCACCTCGTGTGGCAGCCTATGTTGAAGCGGATAACGAGACAGCTGACTGACAGGGCGCTTTGGATCGGCTGGATGAAAAGCGTGACATAGCAGCTGCTCGCTCGGCGATTTACCAATGAGGATCTTCGTCGTTATCATAGTCGCGGGTCGAGAACAGAACCTTTCAAGAAGGAGATTTGGTGCTTGGCTCATCAAGACCGAGACGGATATGCACAAGCTATCCCCACCTTGGGAGGGACCTTTCGTGGTCGGCAGAATCACTGTGGGGTCGTACTATCGATCGATGTTCGAGAGCATAAAGACTCACATGCGTCGAAGAGGAGACCAACGGCCGTGGAACATAGCTCATCTTGACCTTATTATACACGAGCCATCGGCTCTACTTATGTACATATTATGGCGGTGTATATATTATGAATAAAGTAATAAAGCGGGCCTCGGCTAAGCGGGGTATCGTTACATTACATCATGTGTGGTTACATGGAGTTGTTACGTCTTAAGCGGCCTCGGTTTACCCCTTGAGTTGCTTTCTAAAAGCTTTATGATATCACTTGGGGGCTTGGTGGTGTCCGAACCAATGCAACACCTTTTGATAAGCGAAAGCCACCCGGATCACAGGGACATGGTCAAATCTGAACCGATCCGCTTTTGATCGGCCTAAGGCCATAGAGTCACTTAGGGGCTTGGTGAACCCGAACCATTGCCACGCCACTTGATCGGCATAATGCCACGGTTTGATTGGGGACTGGCTGACTCGAACCATGGCTACACCTTATAGGGAGCTTGGTGCGTGTCCGACCATGGTAACACCATCGATCGGCTCGATCAGCTTTATCTTTTGCAAGCGGTTTATCATTGCCTTTGCTCCCATGTTTGTCATAACATTATTTGATTTTTGTTGCGTTTCTTAAACCGACAACATTCTTAAACCGTTTTCAAAGCTGTCGAGTTAATGGAATTCGGTCAATTTTTTTTTAATCGGTGATAATTTCACGGTTTGATGTTTTTTCATTAACATCCTATTATGGAGTAACAGGGGCTTATTATGACCGGCACGGTGTCGTGGTAAACGGCGGTATAAACACGGAGCTGTTCTCTCCTTTGGCGGTAATGGTTTATACAACCTCCGCTTCAAGATTGGCTAAGCCAACTTCATGCCCAATGACGGCGGTATTTTGTATCACAAAATTTTGATTATATACCTCCATATTTCATATATGTATGAATGTCACAAACCGGTTTGCCACAGACATTGAGGCGGTTTAAGATTTTGTATTGCGAGCAATTTAAATTGAAGGTTTCGATCATTCAATCAAAGGAGTCCGCACCATAGCACGAAGGCATATTAAAAACAAAAGTGATGGCTATCCTATTACAAGGCATTGAGGCCCAAAATTTGGAATGGCGTCATAACGAGCAACTTACGATGCATCAACCGGCAGCGGATTAAGCTTCATTGCGGGTTGGCGTGAAGAAGATGAGTGCGTCTGGCGTCGGTTCAACTTCTTCCTCCTCACCACCCAATGGCGGAAGTCATTGGTGGTCGATCAATCGGGTTAAAGCACGAAAGACAGCCTCTTCACTTATAAGCTCAGCGGATCAGCGTCAGGGGCATAAGTGTGCTTACGGGTTGGTGGAACAAGGTTACGCACTTCGGAATAACAGCTTCAACCCGTCACATTGTTACGCATCGTAGAAGGGCGGTGAACCGTCGAGGTTGGCCTCTGCTGCCGAGTTGACTTCGCCGGAAGGCGCATCTCCTTGTTACCCGTTTGAGAGCATCATTATCAAATGCTTCGCCATTTTCTTGAGCAGGGAAGCCTTTGGCTATGTCGGCGGATCAAGGTCGACTATCCATGCTTTGGCGCGAGTTAGTGCCAATAAAGTGCCAGCCGGACGTGGTCGTTTCAATTCTTCTAGCTGTGCGGTATCATAGATAGCGGTCCGGTGTGTCCTTGATCAATAGCGGGCTGTGTTATCATAAGAGGTGGCGCAAATAACTCGGCTGGGTGCGGTATACAGCTGTTCAATTAAGCGTATCTGGCGGCCTTGAGTTTCTTCCGCATGTCGAGCCGGATGAGCAATCGCTTACCTATACGGTTTAAGACAATTCAGGTTAAACGGTGGAAATTTCAAAATGGAATATTAATCACATCCTTGGTGAAACATTTCTTACCAAATATTGCGAGAGGTCATGGCGTTAATTTGGTGCTTTAATCCGGTGAGCTCTTAGTCACGGTTTAATAGCTGCTTGACATCTTCCGCCCGTTTAGCAACCCGCTTTCTCGGTATCCGGTTGGCCTGCTCGGATTTAAACCACTCCTTGAGCTGCTCCATAGTAGTCAAAGCGGTTTCAACTCATCCTTGGCCTTGGAGGTTTACGCTTGTTGAGATTTCAGATTGACATGAAGATCATTGATTTGTGAGGTTTGTTGGCGTATCTCACTCTGTGACAAAAAGGGAGCATGTTAGTAGTTTCATCACAAAGTCCCAAGCTCAATACAGGTATTCAACTTGGCACTTGAGGGCTAATGGCTATTTGCTCGAACATGTTACTGCTGCGGCGATATAAATTCTGATCCGGTTTAACTATACTAAGTTGAACCGGCCACTTGAAACTACATCAATGAAGTCTGAAAAGTTTGAGTTTTATATTAAGTCGGTTTAACTATACTAAGTTGAACCGGCCCTTGAGGCTACTACTCGCAATGAAAGGTACAAAGAGGCATAACTCCTTACCTCATAGCGCTCCTTCATAAGATTTACGGACCGGCTTGAAATCACGACTTGTGTAGGCGGTTCGAAAGCTTGAGTGAAGATCTTGGGGCGGAAATTGTCATAAGGCTGCCGGATCAGTTTTCCTTCCCTTTACTCATGGCGATAAACTCTTCCTTGGCGTTGTGCTTTGATAGAACAACGGATTGCGAGGCGGTATATGCGGTGCCGTAACTCGACATCGTCATCTTTGGTCGGGCTGGCGGATTGGCATTTTTCTGGGCTTGGCGCTTTCATACCGGGCTTGGCGGATCGGCGGTTGAATCCCGTTGTTACTGCTGCGGGACTCGGTGGAAGCGAGGAGGATGTAGCGTCTCAACTTGGACATCGGTTCAACCTCTGGCGGGTTAGCATTGTCATCTTGATTAACCCGGCGAGTTGTTTTTAGCAACCGGGATTTTCACCATGATGCTCTGGAGTCTTCTCGGGATCAACATCCTGATGAGGTCGAGGTCTTGGCCTTCTTACTAAGCGAGCCTTGGTGCTACAACATCAAGGGTTAGAATATGATAGACCGACAAATGCAAAAACAAATTAAGGAGTAATATGCTTACCCGGCAGCAACTTTGAGAGGAGGCAGGTGAGTGGTTGATGAACCGCGAGACGAGTTGGAAGAAGCACGATAATTGGGTCGAGACGGATTGAGAGGGCATCGGAAGAAACCTTTCAAGGATAGCGCTTTTCGGAGAACAAGTCACCTCACGGGCGGCGTTTCGGGTTGGTGTGTCGGCTAAACGGACGGCGTAATTTGTTGACCGCTATCTTGGGTCGTCTGGCGTTCTTCAGTTTGCTGTGTCTTCAAAAAAGTTTTGGATTCAAATGAGCACGAGTGAGATTGTTTCACTTTCGGACTGTCGGTGAATTCTTTTAACGGTACAAGATCGAATCGGAAGAAGAAGGATTACCTCAACGGGATCTGCATGGCTGGCCTCGGCGTCATCACAGGAATTATAGCTGTCGATAAGATGAATGACAAAAAGGAACAAAAGTAAGTCAAGCTCTACCTCAGCATCGATTCTTCATCCTCCGTGATTCGGAAGACTCGGCGGTTTTCCTCTTTGACTTTCTTGGTGGTCTTGGTCTTTACGAGGAACCGGGCGGTTTCGTTCGTTTCAAAAGGAGCTGTTAGCACGAGAATTAATAAAGGATTAATACAATCAATATGGAATCAAAATCAGTAGAGCAATGAGTGGAACCTTACTGGCGGGCGGTTTGTTGGAGAGCGAGCAGGGCCAACCGGTTTGGCTGCTTGCGGAGATCGGTTCATCGAGCATTTTCTTCCTTGTCTCGGCAACTTCAAGCTCGATTATTGATAGCTCGTGATGTCGTTGAGGATCTTTAGCGTCACCGGTGTATTCATGCATCAATCCGGGCGGCTTAATGGCAAGATGCCCCAAGAAACCAACAGCGGACAAGGTCAATACCGGTTAAGCCATTGGCCATTAGAGCGGAACTTGATAATTTGGGGTGCAAAGTTCTTCCGTTCTGCGGCGATCAGCCTTGAAGGCAATGGGTGATTGTTGCTAAGCGGTGAGGCGATAACCCGGCAAGGATTTTCTCCGTTAGGAGCAGTATTCGCAATAGAACCAGGTTTGATTCCAATCTTTGGATGGCTATGATGTTTGGCGTGAGGAAAGTCCACTTCTTTCCTTTTTGGATTGAAAGCATACCAAGTTACGTGTTAGGACCGTCCGAAAACTCATGCGGCGGTTCAAATGAAAGAAATCTCGGAATAACTCCACAGTTGGTTCTTCTTGAAGATAGACTTGAGAAGACTTGAAAGTTGCATATATTGGACACGAGTTGGGACCAATATCTTGTGGATGGAGTTGGAAGCTTGCGAGGACATCCGGAAAAATTTTGATCGAGGCGGGCTGAATCCCGGTCTAAGTGTTGCATAAATACAATCACTTCTCCCTCTTGAGGTTCGGGGAGGCATTGAGAATCGGAACACGCCAATGAAGGACCCTTTTGGATGCTAAAGCGCCCGGTGGTGACATATCCATTGATTTGTGTCTCGGTGATCTTGGGCGGAACCCAATTGCGAAGCGAGAATTGTTTGGCCATTCGGAAGAAAAAGTGTGAAAGGAAAAGTAAAGGCGGTTTACGTTAACGGTTTATGCATATTATTCAGTGTTAAACGGCAGATTGCCATTCAATTTCAGTTGCGGTTTAAGTGAGGACTAATGATGTATGGCGGATTAGCTATCAAAAGTTAAACCGCCCTTAGGCGAAGAAGACAGAGCTGAAAAATCTGCTAAGTGTTGGCGAAACAGGTTTCACACGGCGGAATTAATTTGGATCTACCAAAGATTGATGAAAAAATTTTCTGCGATCTATAAAGGCTTTAAATAGGGCGAGAGAAGTTCATGCGTTCTATCAAGGGATTACGAACAAAAGGAAGATCTACTAAGTGCTAAACTGAATGCGGAGCAACTACGCACAAGATTTATACTACTGATTGAATTAAAGAAGCTATGGCGAAGCGAATCTGAAGAAACTAGGGATGAACACCTATGAGCAGATGAGAACAGGAGGCCTAAGATACAGATCTAGGGGTATGAGGAAGAATCTTACGGATCTTGCGAGGATAGCGGAGGGACAGAAGATCTCTGGTACAACCAGGTTGATCTGGCGGCCTTTGTTGATCAGCGTTGAATGTCGAGGCGACAATGAGCTTGAGCTGGGCGTCGCGAGGAAGAAATCTGGAAGGGAAGAAAAAAAGGGCCCTCAGGTCTATTTATAATAAGGAAAAGAAGTAATTGGGTAGCGAGAATCGAGGGCTGAAAGCGGCGGATGCGCGCATTGTCGCCTCGATTCCGGGATGATATTAAATGAAGGGAATCTTGTTATTTCGTTTTTTATATAGAGATAGCGTCAAGATGATCTGTTGTTGTGTCGAGAGGATAGCGTCATGGCGGTTTAACAAGATGGCGGTTTCACGAGAAATGAAGGAAGATGTTCACAAAGTTTTTCTAAAGTGTTGAAGATTGACAGGAACAGGTTCAAATCAATCTGGGGCCTAATGTTGGGGATATAACTTGATAGAGGCAAAGGTGTCCCGTCTTTCGATGAGATGTTGGTTTTAAGCTTTGGAGGAAGTCGACTTTGGCGATCCGACTCTGAACGTCTTGAGGGCGTCGGCGCCTTATGTCGCTAAACCAACTCGAGAGTTATTGACCCGCAGGAACACGATCAACGACCACGAGGTGCATTTCCTGCGAGCAAGCGAAGAACAAGCAAGCTGAGATTGCAATCTGGATATTGCGAATATAAGATGAAAGCTTTATTGATCAAGGTGGGGTTACTGCGCCTTTATGCAAGTCGTTGAACACAAGCGATCATCTGCAGCGAAGTTGCAGCTATGGCGAACTTTTAATCTAAACAAAACCCAAGGTCTAAGCGGTGCCCTAAGGGCTGTATATATGGAGGAAGAGAATTTCGTGGCCCTTGGTGGAGGGTCGAAATCAACCCTAACTCTTATTTCCCCATCACGGACTCTAAAACAGCCTATACTTAAGTATTTCGAAATTACATGGGCCTGGCCCAATAATAAGGTGTGTTAGCACCTAGAATAGCCTCGGGGCGACATTTATGAAGTAGCGTCTTGTATATTTCGTCCAAGGCTTCATGCACCCATTATGGTGGCTTCAAAGTCCTGAAATCATCACTTGTAACTCGTTCTTGTTCCCCTTGCGCATGGCATTATCTCCATGCTTGTTCTTGCTCAATGTCCATCCTTCTCCAAGCTAGGGCCTTCATTTGTAAGCAAAACAAATGTATCCAATTTAAGCAGCATCATATTCTCATGAACATTAGAATCATTACCAAAAGCGAAAGTACGATAATTTAATTGGCGTCGCATGAGCTCTAGTAATTGGTCCGAGTATATGTAGCGATAGGGGCTGTGGGTGTAACAATGGTATTGATGTCCTCATCATCCTCCCTTCTTGAAATGAAGTAGTCCTCGTGAGCTCATATTCCTCACCCAAATAAGGCTTCAAATCTGCAATGTTAAAAGTGGGACTAACCCCAAAATCTACGGGCAGCTCAAGTTTATATGCATTATCATTTATTTTCTCTAACACCTTAAATGGACCATCGCACGTGGCATTAGCTTTGATTTAGCAAATCGAAACCTATCCTTACATAAATGTAACCAAACAAGATCTCCAGTGCAAAGACAACATGTTTTCTACCCTTATCTCCGACAAGTTTATATTTAGCATTCATCGCTCAATGTTTTCCTTAGTTATCTCATGCATTTTTAAAATCAATTCAACACGTTCTTTAGCATCAAAATTAACCTTCTCAGAAGATGGAAGAGGCAACAAATCAATAGGTGCACGGTAGGAAGCCATACACAATTTCAAAAGGGCACATCTTAGTAGTAGAATGCAATGAGCGATTATAAGCAAATTCAATATGAGGCAAGCATTCTTCCCACATTTTCTTATTATTCTTCAAAACAGCCCTAAGCATAGTAGACAATGTTCTATTGACTACCAGTTTATCCATCGGTTTGGGGGTGACAAGTAGTACTAAAAAGCAGTTTAGTCCCCAACTTGGCCCATAAACATCTCCAAAAGTGGCTAAGAAATTTAGTATCACGATCTGAAACAATAGTATTTGGCACACCATGCAAGCGAATAATTTCACGAAAGAACAAATCAGCAACATTAATGACATCATCGCTTTTATGACATGGTATAAAGTGTGCCATTTTCTAGAATCTATCCACGACAACAAATATACTATCCCTCCTTCTTTGTTGAAGAGTAAACCTAAAACAAAGTCCATAGATATATCCTCCCAAGGAACACTAGGCACGAGCAAAGGCATATATAAACCATGAGGATTGAGTCGTGACTTAGCTTTTGACATGTAGTGCAGCGATGAGCAACAAAGCGCTCAACATCCGTCTCATCTTTGGCCAAAAGAAATGTGTAGCAAGTATATCCTCCGTCTTCTTCACGCCAAAGTGTCCCATTAATCCTCCTCCATCGCCTCCTGCAACAACAAAAGGCGAGCAGAGCTAGCGAGGAATGCATAGCTTGTTAGCACGAACACAAAACCATCATTAATAACGAACTTCTTCCATGTTCTTCCCTCTTTACAATTCTGCATTACATCTTTAAAATCAGCATCATGCACATATTGATCTTTGATGGTCTCAAACCAAATATTTTGAAGTCAAGTTGTGAAAGCATAGTATATCGACGAGACAAAGCATCAACAATAACATTTTCTTTACCCTTCTTGTGTTTAATGACATAAGGAAAGTCTCAATGAATTCAACCCATTTAGCATGTCTACGATTCAGTTTAGCTTGACTTTTAATATGTTTCAAGATTCATGATCAGAATGTATAACAAATTCTTTGGGCCATAAATAATGTTGCCATGTCTCTAAAGTCGAACAAGAGCATATAATTCTTTGTCATAAGTAGAATAGTTCAGACTAGGCCCTCAATTTTTAGGAGAAAAGTATACAACAGGTTTGCCATCTTGTAATAACACACCTCTAATCCAATTCCACTAGCATCACATTCAAGCTCAAAAGTCTTATTAAAGTCGGGAAGTTGGAGTAAAGGGCATGTGTCAACTTATCTTTCAATACCGTGAAGGCTTCTTCACATGCGGTACCCCAAACAAAAGGCACATCCTTCTTTGTAAGCTCATTGAGAGGTGCAGCAATGGTGCTAAAGTCTCTCTAAAAGCGCCTATAGAAACCAGCGAGTCCAAGAAAACTCCTCACTTGTGTGACCGTTTTGGGCTGCGGCCAACTCTCAATAGCTTCAATCTTGGCTTTATCAACTTCAATTCCTGTGGAGTAACAACATAGCCAAGAAAAGATACTAGGTCGATTGCAAAAGGTGCACTTCCCAAGGTTACCAAACAAGCGTGCATCACGTAGAGCATTAAAACAACACGTAAATGTTCCAAATGTTCTTCCAAAGATTTGCTATAAATCAGTATATCATCAAAGTAAACTACTACAAATCGTCCAATGAAAGCACGTAAAACTTAGTTCATTAATCTCATGAAAGTACTAGGTGCATTAGTTAACCCAAAAGGCATGACTAACCACTCATATAATCCAAACTTAGTTTTAAATGCTGTTTTCCATTCATCTCCCAATTTCATACAATTTGATGGTATCCACTATGCAAATCAACTTTGGAGAATATTGTGAAACCACTCAATTCATCAAGCATATCATCTAGCCTAGGAATAGGATAGCGATAACGAATAGTAATATTATTAATGCCTCTACAATCAACACACATCATGACGTACCATCCTTTTAGGCACTAGTATAATAGGAACAGCACAAGGACTAAGAGATTCGGCGTATATAACCTTTGTCGAGCAGCTCCACGTACTTGGCGCATAATCTCCTTCGTCTCTCTGGATTGAGTGCGGTATGGTGCGCGGTTGGGTAGCGATGCTGCAGGAATTAAGTCAATTTGATGCTCAATCCCTCGAATAGGTGGTAATCCGGTGGCACGTCTTGTGGGAAGGCGTCGTGAACTCCTGCAAAATGTTAGTGACAGCGAGGGGCAAAGGAAAACACCGTCCTCGAATGAAAATAATGCCTCTTTGCACACAAAAGCATAGCAAACAGATTTGCTAGAATCTAGCTCATCAATATCAGTTGGTGGCAAATAAACATGCACTTTTCAGTTTAATTTCAGAAGCAACATTAGATGGTTTATTATTAGGCTTCATTTGTTGCTCAAATTCTTTTACCACAATCTGATTTTCACTCTTATTTTTCTCTGTTTTGCTTTATTAGCTCTATTAATATCATCTTTCAAAATGGAATCGAGAGTCATAGGAAGCAAAGTAATATTTTTATCCTTGTGAACAAGAGTATCTTGATTGTTTCTACCATGGTGTACAAATTTTTATCAAATTGCCATGGTCTACCAAGTAATAAGGAACATGCTTGCATAGGTACCACATCACAATCAACATAATCAGCATATGTAGAGATACTAAAATACACCGAGCGATCGTGTTACCTTAACCTTGCATTGTTGTTGAACCATTGGATGTAGTAAGGATGTGGATGTGGTCTTGTGGTGAGGAAAGCTTCTCCACCATATCCATGCTAGCCAAGTTGTTGCAGCTCCCTCCATCTATGATGGCCTTGAATAGAGCGTTCCTTCACAACTCCTTTGTATGGAACAAGTTATGCCTCTGATTTTGCTCGACTTGTAAGCACACTGCAAAACACGTTGAGCAACTAAACATTCATACCTGTCGGCATCTTGACAGCCATGTATTGCGTCTCGGGATGTGAAATCATCTCACCGTGTTCTTCATGTAAGAAGAGCCAAAGTTTCTTCATCATAGTCACTAGCAGACTCATACCCACCATCCTCGTTAGCAATCATCACAGCTGAGATGTGCATTCTCTCGCAAAATGTCCTCTTCCCTTACAGCAGCGACAAATAATATCACTTGTATTACCTGTTGGCGCCATGGAAGAAGAAAGAGCTGCATGTAAGGCCAGCGGTGTGCTCTTGGCAGATAGTGGTGGTTGTGCACCTTTCTTGTATCACGGTTGGAGGTGGCGGCCAAGCGGAAGTGCGGTGTAGTAGAGCGTGTGAAGTAGATGATGCACGTGGTGTCCATGATGAAGGTCGACCTGCGAGAAAAGTTAGTCGCGCCCAGGCACATCGATCACACACTTCACGTTCACTTTACAAGCAAGATGGAATAATGGTGATATTATTATAATCCTTGTAGTCTAGAATGGTGCGAATCTCTCTATTTAATCCACCGAGAGAAAGCGTGCAACATAGCTTCATTCTCCTCAACAATACCACATCTAATCAAGCCCGGTTTGTAATTCACGATAATATTCTTCTACGAATTTTTCCTTGTCTTAAGCGCTGCAATTTTGAAGTAATTCACGCTGATAATATGGTGGAACCATGAGTCACATAGCAGTTTTCAAAGCAGCCCAAGTAGCATTTGGAGCAGGATATAATCTACAATTGAGACCACCAAACACATGCAAAGCTAGTGGCACAAGCAATGAGGGGAACACGTCTCTCCTCGGGATATTGTAAACATGTAAATCGTTGTTCAGTTTCTAACTCCCAAGTAAGATATATATCAGGAAGATATCTACCCTCAAATGGTGGAATATTCAATTTTAGTTTAGGGAGATGGTCATGATCTCGTACTGAAGGAGCCGAACATTGCCATTATTTGCATGTGGGCGACCTGGTGGTTTGCTGCGTGGTTACGATGTTGATCAACCTCATCCTCGTAGCTCTTACATAATCATCCTCCCCACCCGTGGCGGGAGCCACGAAGTATCAACAGACACGGCTTGGCAGCCCAGGGTGAAGAGGGACTGCAGGAAGCTTCGGCGGAGGGCTGTTTAGCGATGTGGAGGTAGTCCATGTTGTTGTAGTAGAGGTGCGTTAGGTGCAGCCGATGGTGGTGGTGGTAGGCAGCATGAGCAATTCATTAAACTTGTTATCGAGCTTTGTTTGAGCGCCTTCTCAATGCCATCTATCTTCTCCATGGCCTCTTCAAATCTATTTAGCACATCGTCCACCCCACTCATCATTTGTTGAAACTTATCATGTAGCGCTTTGTTTGTCATGTTCTCCCGGTCAGTCTAAATCGACATGTGATCCTGCCATGGTTAGCAGCAATAGAAACACACAAGAATATGATTGACAGACTACTAGGAAGTGGTGAGTGATGGTGTGGTGAACGATCAAAATCCGTCGAGCAAATCTCAAATTCTTACGGTTCTTACCCAGCGAGCGGCGATCGACAGCCGATGTAGTCAAAACTCTCAAAGCTTGGATAGGCGATTACGAGGGAGAGTCAAGCGCCGCGATGTAGATGTATGTGGAGCTGGGGAAGGCTTATAATATGGTAGCAAAAGGTTAGCAATAATCAATTCGGAGATGCAAAGTTGAATAAGCGGCTCAACTTGACAGTCTTGTCTTTGGTCCTAGGCTGGACCGTGCTAGAGCCTTGAGCCTAGAACACTAACAAAATCATAGGCGCTGCACGTAAACAAAGGAAAAGCACACTCGGATTTTTTAGCTCTTTTTTTTGGCTGCTTTTTTTTTGCTCTTTTTTTTTTTAAAATCACTATAATGGCGAGTGTCTCAAAACTCTTAGAGGTCAAAGCGGGATGGACTGCGAAATTTTTCGACCAATTTTTTTAATACTGCTGGACCCAAAAGCTGAAGCAGGTCAAAAAACTTTCTATATGACGTGTGTCTCAATACACTTAGAAACACTTAAAAAGCAGGATAGCGAGAAAATTTTTCGACAAGTGCGTTTTCGAAAAATTTTGAGGCCTAAGCAGATGGTTTCAGTCTTTTTTCCCGAAACCTACTCGTGAGGAAACACGAATCGGAAACTAGATGGATCTAGAAAACAACCCTAATATGCAAGGAACTTCGGATTGGTGGTGGATATATGGTGGTGGATATATGGCAGCGGTGGTGGTATATGGATATGGATTAAGGCGGTGGCGGATAAGCAATGGTGGAAGATGACAAAGCGATAGTGATGGTGCGTTGTAGCGTAACAACTTATGACCAGAACTTCGAAACTCTAAAAGACTAGACTCTAAGACCAGCAACTTGACACGGCGAGTGCAACATTAAATTCAACAAAGCAAACCCTAAAAAGATTATGCAAAGGCTCGATTGGTTCGGATATGATGAACTAACCTAATTTTTTTGTGGCTTTTATTGGACTATAGGTATGAAGAACAGACTCGATCTAAACTACGAAAAGCTAAAATCTCACGAGAGCAACTTTGAAATCTGATACCACTTGATAGAGGCAAAGGTGTCCCGTCTTCGATGAGATGTTGGTTTAAGCACTTTGGAAGTCGACTTTGACGATCCGACTACTGAGCGTCTGAACGTCGGCGCCTATAGCAATCGCTAAACCAACTCGAGAGTTGTATTGACCCTTACGACACGATCAACCTGACCACGAGGGCTGTTTCCTGCGAGCAAATGAAGAACAAGCAAAAAGCTGAGATTGCAATCTGGATATTGCGAATATAAGATGAAAGCTTTATTGATCAAGGTGGGATTACGTGGCGCCTTTGTCGGTCGTTGAACACAAGCGAATCGCGAAGTTGTTGCAGCTATGGCGAACTTTTAATCTAAACAAAACCCAAGGTCTAAGCGGTGCCCTAAGGGCTGTATATATGGAGGAAGAGGGAATTTCGTGGCCCTTGGTGGAGGGTCCGAAATCAACCCTAACTCTTGTTTCCCCCACATCGGACTCTAAAACAGCCTATACTTAAGTATTTCAAAATTACATGGGCCTGGCCCAATAATAGGTGACGCAGCACCTAGAATAGCCTCGGGGCGACATTTATGAAATAGCGTCTTGTATATTTAGTCCAAGGCTTCATGCACCATTATAGGTGGCTTCAAAGTCCTGAAATCATCACTTGTAACTCCGTTCTTGTTCCCCTTGCATGGCATTATCTCCATGCTTGTTCTTGCTCAATGTTCATCCTTCTCCAAGCTAGGGCCTTCATTTGTAAGCAAAACAAATGTATCCAATTTAAGCAGCATCATATTCTCATGAACATTAGAATCATTACCAAAAGCGAAAGTACTGATAATTTAATTGGCGTCTTGAGAGCTCTAGTAATTGGTCCGATGTATGTAGCATTAGAGAGCTATGGGTGTAACAATGGTGATGATGTCATCATCATAACTTTGAGTATAAACGCCATGGAAGGCGGTTCACCCTCGACTATATTAAACCACGAAGACTTCGAGAAGATATTAACTACTGTAAACTTAGAGGCCCGGAGCCCAAAAGTAGATTAGGGTAATGTCATGTAAACACGCCATAGTCATGTAACGTATTTGTAAGATGAGAAGAAGAGATTGGCAGAGAAACTCTAACCTCTGCGACCTCGGGACTCTGTGAACAATAGGGGCGTCAACCCATGTATATAAAGGGGATGACGACGTGGCGGTTAGAGGAAGACAACAACAACTTCGAGGTCTATCTGAAAATTTGTTGCTCCCTAATCGGCTGAGACCACATCAATCCCATCACAAACTAAGCGTTAGGTACTTTACCTTCATCGAAGGGCGAACTATTATAACTCTTGTGTCTTTGGCGTCCTTTAAGCACCTTTCCAAGTTAACCCGTAGCGATGGCTCGCGACCTAGAATCCTTTCATGTGGACATCTGCGTGAGCAAAACCACGACCCAATGACCATGAGTGAATAGCTACTCTCTACTGAGATCTCACTTCGAGGGTAGTGTATGAGGTTCCACCCTCGGCACTTTCGATGGTAACTCTGCCGATCGAGAACGACAACAAAGGCGTGATGTGGCGTGAGTGTAACCGGGCCTGGTCTTCGATCACGTTGATCAGGTCTTACGATAATCCAGCGGGGCGAGTGAATTGAGTGGGGGTCAATCATGGATCTCTAACCAACCTATACTAAGCAATTTAGGATAAGCAGGTAGGTAACAATAGAGTTACAATAACGGGCTATCTGTGGAATAGGAGCAAACAATACTTGATAGCAAAATCTAATGCAAGCATGAGAGGGAATGGAATGGGCGATATCGGGATGATCAGCAGGGGGCTTGCACAGTTGCTCACAGCAAAAGGAGAAGTGCATCGATGGCGTGATCGATCCGCAGAGCGGCATCGGTCTCCATCTACCGAGGAAAGAGGGGAAGAGCGATAAATATAAAGCAAACATAGTATCACAAAGCATAACATGGAAATATGATGTGTAGAATTGTGACCTAACATATGGCTACGATATAGGAGAAGGAGAATTCAGCAGAATGTTTTCCGATTCAGGACCTATATGGGAACGAGATGGCCAGGAGGGTAATGTTCCATGTTGAGATAGTTAGAGGCATTTGACATGTAAGCAGATGAGTGTATTGATTCATTCTCGTTTTTAAAACGCTTTCATGTAGAAAACATTTTCATCCATGATTTGTTTAATTTCTATTGAATTTCTAAGTTTTATTAATATTCTAGAATTAAAACTAATTAAAGTAAAAAGATTAAATTACTCGTGCACACACAAAGTGTACACAACAAAAAAGCATGAGAAATTTGACAGTTGGGGTCATGTTAAACATGAACAACAGCAATCAATGGTAATGATGATGACTAAAATCGAAAGGAATGAGGGACGCTATCATTACTTCAGGATATCGAGTCGGTAAGTTTGGTCCAGTCGATGGGTTATTGGGGCCCACTTGTCGGTGACTAGGCTGAGGTAGACTTTAGTTAAGTTACATTAATTACTTGATGAGGCCACTAGTCATGGGACCATCTAACTAATGAAACTAATAATAATAAAGTTAATCCCCAATTAATGCAGTTAGCTTCAATCTTACAATGTGCGGAAGGCCACAATAGGGCTCACGATACCCAGTGACACCTTAACTGGTCTTGTACGGTGTCCAGAATGCCCGGCCTGCAGAGGTGGAAGGGATCGGGAGCACGGCCACAGCCCTTGGCGTGGTCGAATGAAGCGATGTTGTGCTTTCATGGCGCGAAAGATCGTCGCGACCAGCAATGATGTATGACGTCGACCCATGACGATGGAAGCGGGCCAAGCGTGAAGCGCTTGTATTTGAGGCGACCAAACGCAGACGACCGTCTGACCAAAAGAGCCCGCATAAGCGCTGACTAGAGAGGCGCGTCAGTGGAGTGCATAGTGTGGAGAAGTGCGTCTTGGTCTGCGCGAAAGCGAGCTCCACATCATGGCTGGCCAGCAGCGTGGGGAAATTGATGGCAGCGAATTTGAGAAAAAGAAAAGGGGAGCGGAGAGGCCACATCGAGGCATGGGTGATGCATAATTTCGGGCCGGGAGGTTCGATCGAGCAAGATCAAAGGTGACAAGCGGCGGGCGGAGGTTGAGAATGACCTCGATCCGGTCGATGTAAGCTGACTCAGCTTGACCGTGCATGGACATGAGCAGCATAGTGAACGTGGCGGTCCTCTGAACTTCGCGCAATGGAGAAGGCGTGCAATGGCAGCGGCATCGGCCAGGAAGGAACTTTCGGTCACAGCAGACTTACATGTCGAGATCGAGAAGAAGGGATGAGGAAGGCAGAGTGAGGGGGAGCGAATGAAGTGACTGGGTTTCATTGCCGAGGCTTGGGATCGACTATCTCCCAGACTCGGGTGGATGCTGCGTGTGTACATCCCGGGCCATGGTGTTGGTGGATGGGCGACCGCCCTCCTGTGTCTGGAGAAAGGAGATGTGGAAGTGGGTGGGCTGGGCCATCGTCGGGCCCGAGTAGGCCATACTCTTTACGGTTTTACATTTTTTAAGAGGCAGAAACCTTCAAGAAATGTTGCATTACATAATACTTTGACAAATTTTGGACCACTTAAATTCTTTGTAGTGTTGGCATTGCCACAAAAAAGTTTGAGGGCAGGCAAGAACCCACATTTGGATTTTACCGAAATAAAATAGCATTTGAAATGCGAAATGGCACTATTACAATTACTACAGTCCATCTTGGCAGGTGATGTTGTTTTCCTTAACAATCATTTGTTATGGAATTTTTGATGAATGATGAACATTTTAGTTTTCATGTCAAAATATGATTTCTTTTCTTTAGATTGGATTTGAATTTGAATTGTGATTTGGATCAAGTGAAGATTAGCAAAAGTAACATGATGACGGCCCACCATTAACAGGATTTGTAGCATATTTTTTGGGGTGTTTAAAATCTCCTCCACTACAAGAAATCTGTCCGGAAATTAATGGGAAGTAAAAAAGTAAGGAGAACTGGTCCTTATAGGGTAATTATCATTGAAAATTAAGAATTGGGTATATACGGAGTTGAAACAAAGAAAAACATGAGAAGCAAAATATGAAGGTACAATAGGAAGTTTCAAGCGAATGGACAAATGTCGATACCAAGGCAGGTGTGAGAAGGGGGTTGGAGCATCGGGAATAGATCATCTCTCCGGGAATTTTTCGTGACATAATCTGACCAATTGCAAGAATATTTGAATCAAAGATATCTGAAAGAGCCGGGTTCCGATCCTGTGGGCCCCTTTGGGTTATGGGCCCCCTTTGTGGGTTAAAAAAAGTTGAAAGGGGCCGATGAAAACCACGTCCGGATGATAATTTGTCGGTTATATCGGCAACAACGTTGGTACCAAGGGAGAGGGCGAAGAAACCATTTTCCTGCTTTGTTGAGCAAGCGGACCAATCGGGAAGGTTCCGTCCCCGTTTTCTTTAATTCTCATCCGATAAGTGAAGGTCTCCACGACAAGGTTTATACATCGGGTATTTATAAGCGGGAAATTTTTCTCCTATATCATTAGATCCACGGGAAGGTTAAACAACCCAATGGAAAGGAAAAAAATTATTCAGTTAATCGAGACCAATGGAAAGGAAAATGTGTTTTAAACAAGGTTGGGAAGTAATTCCTTCCCAAGGAAGCGGGGGATATACATGATATGACAACAAGTTCAAAAGCATTTTAGATAAAGGGGGGAAGAAATGATATTACCCCTTTACAATGGTGTTTGGATAATAGATCAAGAAAGGTTTAACCAATGTTCTTGTTGATGAGCGAAGTACCCACGGTCATGCCGGAATGCCGACATGGTGCGAATGGGCTGGGGACTTAGGATACACAAATGATCCCCGGAACAACTTATAAAATGGTCATTAAATTTAAAAAGGAAAAGATGAGGATGGGGCCCCGGGCTCAACAACGGATCATCGAGGGGAAAGGATGGGGATGAGGGACATCAATACCATTGTTACAACCCCCTCTTTGCTATACATCTGGACCAATTACTGAAATATGCGCCAATTGAAATCGGTACTTTAGTTTCTTGGTAACGATTCCAATGTTCATGAGAATATGATCTGCCTAAATTGGATACGTTTTGCTTACAAATGAAGGGCCTACCATGGACAAGAAAGATGAACCTTGGAGCAAGTTCAAGCATGGAGATATTGGCATCGAAGGGAACCGGAGTTACAAGTGATGATTCGGGACTTTGAAGCCACCCTAATGAGTGCATAGGGCCTTGGACGAAATATACAAGATGCCACTTCATAATATTGTCCATAGGCTATTCTGGTGCTTCGTCACCTTATTATTGGGCCAGGCCCATGTAATTTCGAAATAGTTAAGTATAGGCTGTTTTTAGAGTCCTTATGTGTGGGGAAACAAGAGTTAGGGTTGATTTGGACCCCTCCACCAAGGGCCCGAAATTCCCCCTCTTCCTCCATATATACAGCCCTTAGGGCACCGTTTAGACCGGGTTTTTTTAGATTAAAAAGCCATAGCTGCAACCGGCGTGCCCGTTTGTGTTCAACGACCGGACAAAGGCGTCCACAGAACCCCACCTTGATCAATAAAGCTTTCATCTTTATTCAATATCCAGTTGCAATCTCGGTTTCTTCTTGTTCTTCGTTTGCTCCAGAAAACAGACCCTCGTGGTCGGGTTGATCGTGCTCCGGTGGTCAATAACCCTCGGAGTTGGTTTAGCGATTTAGGCGGCGTCCCGCCCGTTCGTAGTCGGATCGTCAAAAGTCGACTTCCTCCAAAGCAAAACCATCTCATCCAAAGGCGGGACACCTTTGCCTCTATCAAATTTCAGTTTCCGGGTTGCTCGGTGAGATTTTCAGTTTTGTAGTTTTAGATCATCTTTCTTCATACCTATAGTCCACGAAAAAGCCACAAAAAAATTAGGGTTAGTTCATCATATCCGAACCAATCGAGCCTTTGCATAATCTTTTTGGGTTTTGCTTTGTTGAATTTTGGTTGCATTCGTGTCTAGTTCTTTGGTCTTAGCGTCTAGTCTTTTAGAGTTTGAGTTACGGTCATAAGTTGTCCGCCCGCCAACCGCACCATCATCCCATCCAACCTACCATCACCGCTCAAATCGTATCCATATACCACCACCAATCCGTGTCCATATACCACCAGTCCAATATATCTACCAGCTACCACCCATTTGCCATATACCACCACCATATATCCACCCAATCAAGGTTCCTTGCATATTAGGGTTGTTTTGAGATCCATCTAGTTTCCTATTGTGTTTCCCTTGGGTAGGTTTGGAAAAAAAAGTGCAAACCCTCCGTTTAGGCCCAAAATTTTCAAAGCGTACTTGTCAAAAAATTTACGGCTATCCTATTTTTAGGTGTTTCTAAGTGTATTGAGGCGATCGCCATTATAGAAAGTTTTTTGACCCGTTTCCATTTTGGGTCAGGCGGTCGGAAAAAAAATTTGGTGAAAAAATTTGTGCCCATCCTTCGATTTGACCTCGGAAGAGTTTTGAACACTTTCGCCATTATAGTGATTTTTTCGCAAAAAAAAAAAAACGCCAAAAAAAAAGCGAAAAAAATTCCAGTGTGCTTTTCCGTTGTTTCCGTCGGCCCTTGATTTTTTAGTGTTCTAGGCTCGCGTCTCTTAACCGGTCTAGCCTAGGACCAAAAATCAACCGTCGTTGAGCGTTTATTCAACTTTGCATCTCGAATTGATTATTCTTGACCCTTTTGCTACCTTTATAAGCCTTCCCGGCTCCACATACATCTACATCGTCGTTTGACTCTCCACAGTAATCGCTCTATCAAGCTTTGAGGTTTTGACTACATCGGTTCCGGATCACCCTTTCTTCTTTGGGTAAGCGGTAAGGTTTGAATTTGTTGGCCATTTGTATTTCCCACCACCACCACCCTTCCTAGTAGTTGCCAAAATCATATTCTTGTGTGTTTTTTGCCTAACCATGGCGGGATCACAAGCCGGCATTTGGGGAGAACATGACAAACAAAAGCGCTAATGATGGTTTCAACAAATGATGAGTGGGAAATTGGAAGAATCCTAAATAGATTTGAAGAGGCCATGGAAGATAGATGGCATTGGAAGGCGTTGAAACAAAGCTGGAAATAAAAGTTTAATGAATTGCTGGCGTCTACCACCCACCACCCCCGGTAACCTAACGCACCTCTAATACAACAACAGGACTACCTCCACATCAGAAACAGCCCTCCCCGAGCTTCCGGTGTCCCCTTAAGGGCCAAACTTTGGTCTTTCTTTGTTGATATTCTTGGCTCCTGCTCTTCGGTGGGGAAGGATGATTATGTGGAGATTACGAGGATGGAGGTTGATCAACATCAAATTCGTGCAACCCGGCACCACAACCACCGGAATCGTCCACATGCAAATAATGGCAATGTTGGGCTCCCCTTAATGCGAGATCATGACCATCTCCTAAACTGAAATTGAATATTCCACCAGAAGGTAGATATGTTTCTGATATATATCTTACTTGGGAGTTAGAAACTGAACAACGATTTACATTGTTTACAATATCCACGGGAAGGGCGTGTTCTGCTGTTTTTTGTGCTTTCACCTAACTTTGCATGTTTTGGTGGTTCGAACATTGTGGTTTATCCTGTTCACTACTTGGGCTTCTTTGAAAACTGCTATGCGTCTCGTTGGGTTCCACCATATTATCGGTGAATTACTTCAAAATTGCAAGCTTAAGACAAGGAAAAAATTGGTTGAAGAATATTTCGGGAATTACAAACGGCTTGATTAGATTTATTGTTGAGGAGAATGAAGCTATGCTTGGCGTTTTCGGGTGGATTAAATAAGAGATTGAGACCATTCTAGACTACAAGGTTTAATAATATCCTTTCGATTATTCCATCTTTGTTAAAATTTGAGCTTTGAAGTCCGGGATCGGGGGCGTTGGCAACTAACTTTTTTTGCGGGTTCCACCTTAATGGAAATGATCTCCTAAATTGGAACTTTGTTTTGCTTAAAATGAAGGGCCTTCAAGAAAGTGAACCTTAGCAATTCGCTGGAGATGTTGGCAGCAGGGAAAAAGGGTTAAAGTGGATTGGTTTTAATGGGATGAGGTTGGAGAAATAAAAGTATTCTAAAGCCATGGCATTCAGGGTGTTTAATTGGGAAGGAGAATTTAAAATTTAATTGGTGTTTTGGCCGGGTGGGGAAAAAGGATTGATTTGGACCCCTAAAAAATTTTTCCCTATTTAAACCCAGGCCCTTTAGACCTTGGGTTTTGTTTGGTTACCTGGAACTTGGCTTTTTTTCAACGACCCGGTGAACCCCATTCACAATAAAGTTTACATTTGCAATACCAGTTGAATCTCAGTTTTTGGCTTGTTTGCTGGGAACAGGCCCTTTCCGGTTGATGGGCTGGGTGGAAAACCTTGGGGGTTTGGATTCAAACCCTCCGCTTTTCGGACGTGCGACTTCCTCAAAGCGAAAACCACATCTCATCGAAACAGCGGAACTACCTTTGCACCTATCAATGGCATTTCTCATTATGAATTACGACGATAACTGGAAGAGCTCATAATGTTGATGATGATCACGACATATTTGTCGAGAGGTTTCATGAAAGATATGTCGATCGGTGATGACATCAAGTCAAAGGAATGATGAAGCGAAGGTCATTGGAACCCACGGTACAACACAACTCGAAATCAAGCTTGTTCAAGGCAAAATGATGTAATGAGGAGAGATCGGCGTGAAGCAGCTCATCGCCGAAAGATTGTTTGGGAAGAAGGACCAGTGCTACGAGTTAAAAATTGAAACCGATAATGATATAGCCGATCGGGCTGAAGATGACTAGAAGGATTATTAAACTTCGTAAGTAATGAAACTTACTTAGAGTTATAGAATCAGTCTTGGAACCGATTCAATCATTTCACTTATCGGGTGTCCTCGAATGATTCATTAACTTTCGAGATCGAGAAATCACGAAATCGTTGAAGCAATACTAGATGGAGACTCATAAGGAAGCTAACCACGGTTCTTTGATATCGAAGTGCAGGAGGTAATACTCGAAGGAAGATCAAAATAAAGGTTAACGGAGATGCATTGATCTGCCGAGAGACAAGTGCTTTAACGTAGAGAGGAAATGGAATTAAGGGGAACAATCATGGAGTCGAACCACGGTTGAGGACCAAACATAGATACCAAGTAAGAACTAATAATAAGGGTATTATTATATCACAAGAAGCTTCCATGATAAGATCCACATTAGGTCCATGGGCATGAACACAAAGTTCAAAATTAAACTCCCACTTCTCCAATGCATAACCTTTCATTCACTTCTCGTTTTCGAGAAATTCATAGTGCTTAGATTTATTTGGTGAAACCTTTGGAAGAAGTATGACTCACATCTCTTTCGAGTTCCACGGAGTTAGGGAAGGCATAGGTTCAACCCATAGGGGTATCTTAGGAACATATACCACCTTAACGGGAGTTAAATATACCACTGTTCAGCGAGCATGGTTGAAAACAAAGGATACAATTTACCAAAGGCATTATGTATCGAGGAAAGGCTCAAAAGATTATTGAATATGAAGGGCGTTGTCCGGATAAAATCCAACAAGGATCTGGCGGTCCACATAGGATCCCTGATGTGATATCGGTACTCAACCGGAAAGAAGAAAGGAATGGAAAAGGCCGGATTATAGGAAACATCTGAATAATTCGATGCTTAAATACCAAAGAAATCCTTGATTTCAAAAATAGAAAGATCGAAGCGGGCGGCTCTGATCAAAAGATAAAAGTAAATTGAATAGCTCTCGAGGATACAATTGACGCGAATTTGATTAAGTAGAAAACAACTCTTGGTCGAAAGGCGTCCAATGCGAAGGATGAATTCTATGATCCGTAGGGAGATTGCGAGCATCATAACATATTGAATCAACGGACTCAAAAGGATAGTGACAAAGGATGCCAATAAGATTACTAGACTTATGGAATTATCCATAATGCAGAGCGGGAAGAATCAAAGAGTAATAGAACGCTGAGGATTTTTAAAAGATCAGATAGCTTTTTGAATTATTTTGGAAAGCATATGATCAAGCTGAGGATGAAACGAGCCCGGTTAAATGTGAGTATCCATGATTCGAAAAGAAAGTACACGCAAGCGAAGGCACAAAGGATTATCGGAACAACGTGAGATTACTAGTGGTATCTTGTAATACGTAGGAACAACTAGGGATGAAGAGCCTAGTTGGCAAGGATGTTATTCGAGGGGATTATCGGTGGTCGAGGAATCGTAGGACTCGGGTTCAATGAGACCCTTGAGGTTTGAACTCTTTGAGATGTGGCCGTGGAGATCTCGCCCTCTACCTACACTGCCCCCGCCTCGCTTGGATCTAAACTACTGAAAGGAACAACACAAAGAGAGCATAAGGTTTATACTAGTCCGAGCCACCATTGTGGTGTAATACCCTACTCTAGTTTGTGGTGTGGTGGATTGCCTCTTGGGCTGATGGTGATGAACAAGTACAAGGAAGAACATGACCTCGCGAGGAATCACGTTGTGGCGGGGAGCCATGAAGCTGCTTGGAGGAGTTCACCGCCTTCTCTCTCTCTCTCTCTCTCTCTCTCTCTCTCTCTCTCTCTCTCTCTCTCTCTCTCTCTCTCTCTCTCTCTCTCTCTCTCTCTCTCTCTCTCTAGATTGCTTGACCTCTAGCTCTGTGCGGATTAGGATCATGCTCCCTCTACCACAATGGGAGGCTAGTTCTATTTATGTCTTGAGGCCCTCGGCCTCTTCCCAAATATTAATGGGAAGGCGTAACAATTGGTCATTTTGAAGAGAACATCTGGTACACTTATCCTGACTAAAGTTGGTCCTACTTTGTCAAAGGCTCACTGGTGGTGGCCGCCGTCTTGGGCTCCACAATGGCTTCCTTCCTGCCGTTGGGCTGGTCTTAGAATGTAATTACTGCAAGATGGGCGCCTTTGCTTGATGCTCTACTGCGCTTGCTCCTTTGCACAAGAGGAGGAAAGGACACTGCTTGGTGGCCACTTGGCGCCCTTAGTCATCATGGCTTTGCGTCCTTGGGCACCTCGAGAGTACCCAGCCTTGATTTATCCACCTCCTCATGAAACCCACTTTAGATGGGTCGTGCTGAGAATCTCTGTCTCGTCGCCCCAGTAATCTCAGCCCCTCATGAGGTCTTGAACTTGTGTTGATGAAGATGGGCCGTGATTGGGCCACCTTTGAGGCCACGCCGCGAGAGCCTTGGGCAGAGCAAGTGCTGAGGGACCCCGTTCCCAGAACGCCGACAGTATAGCCAGGCCCAAAAGCGGCGCCCGGGCATGGCAGCGAGAGGCGAAGGGCAGTCTTGGCGCATGAGCCCTAACACCTTCTTGACCTTATGCGCCCAGCGTGGCGGTTGATTGGGCGTGGGCGTCTTCACTTCCCCACGGCGCCTCGGCAAGCTTGCTGCAATTGACAAGTCCTGCTGCATAAGCGAGTCATGATTACCTGCGAATTGTGGAGGCGGTGATTGGCCTCCTCACAGCTTTCTGGGCAGGCAATGTGCCCTTCGGTCTGTCCCCTCTTGCTTCTCCTCCTTCTTCATAGCTCCGTAGAGAAGTTCGGCAGCGGAGAAGGGAAGGCCCTTGAGTTGAGCCTACCTCTCCACGCCATAGCAGTCGAGGCCGCCCTACAAACATCCTGTGCTGCTCCATGGCGACTCCCGTGGCAGCGGAGGTGATCTCCAGTGATGATGAATGGCCAGTGGCTGCGGCAGAGAGGCGCGCTCTGACATGTGACCCCTAGAGCAGCTTCCCGCTCTCGGAAGGTCATTGCTTGGGAGTTCGTTGTGTGGTCGGTGACCTTTGCACCGGCCATTCCCTCGCTTCCTCCTAGGTGAGCCCATGGTGGCGCCGGGCGACCTCTCAGCTCAATGATTTTAGCTGCTGATCAGACCTCCTTAGCCCGTTAGAGGTCTCGTGGCGGGGAACACAGACGACTTCATGGTGGCGAGCGTTGCCAGCAGCGTGCTGGCCGTCGGTGCACCACCGCACTTCAAGTTGATCGGCGATACACGCCCTTTAAGTGAGGTGTTGGGAGGATGATGCCGCTTGTATTGGGGTGCTGCCACGGGGCGGCGACCGTGGCGGAGGCGGCCCGGCGATAGCCGGAAGAGGCGGCACGCAGCGTGGTGGGCGCTCGGGGCTCCTCGAGGCTTCAGCCGATTCTTCTTGAGGCAGCGGCTCTTCCGGCAAGCGGACGCGATCCTTACGCCCTCGTTACTGCTTGGAGAGGTGGTAAGCGGGTCCATGCCCATGGCGCCTTGGTGGCGCGAGGAGTCACTTTGAGCCGGGCGGCTCAAGTCTTCCCTGCGGGCTGGTGTCGGGCGGCAGCGCTGATTTGTTCTTCCTTTTTCTTTTTCTGCGTAGAAAGAGCGATGATGAGTGTGGGCCCAGTGTAAGCGTGTTTGAACTTCGCGGTTAATCATCGTCTTGTTTGCTATTTCGGTGCTTCGTGCGCTTGGGCCCTGCGCTGCTTAGCGTAGAAGTAGTTCCCAGCCCCTCGGCCATGGGGCCAGGCCGGTCCACGTGTTCGGTGTCGCGGTGCCGTGAAACACGGATTTGGAGGGGAGTGCTCATGGTGGACCTAGGTTGGGAGACCTTGAGCGATAAGGAAGAAAACACTTTCGCGAGGCGTTAGGGCCCCTCATCGCGAGATCTTCTGTGAAGAAATCGAGGTGGGAGGCGAAAGAGGTAGAAGAGCCACAAATCAAAAGCGACAACGGCTTGATAAAACTTCAAATGAGAATGAACAAGCCAACTTTAGAAAGCAAATGAAAAATCCGGCGTCGGCATCTAATCTAGTCTTGACGTTTTCTCACCGGTAGCTGAGCTAAGTCTTGCGCCTTTGGGCGTGGGAGGAGCCAGGGGCACTGGCCGGCGCTCCTCGGACTCGGGCGTGGACAGCCCCAACTCATTAATACGTGAGAGTGTCACAGGCGGTGTGCTTCACAGGCGTTGGCCTTCTTCACGAGCTCCGGGCCTTTCTTGGGGAAGCAAGCTTCACGGGCATTAGCCCTCTTCACGGACTCTGGGCCTTTTCAAAAAGCAGCGACTTCACGAGGCATTCGCCTTCTTCCGCGAGCTCCCAGGACTTTTCAAAAAGATAAGCTTCATACGTGCATTACTTCTTCACCATAGGCTCTGGGCCTTTTCCAAAATCTGGCAGCTTGGGCATTCGCCTTCTTCCACAGACTCTGGGCCTTTTCCAAAAGCAGCGGCTTCCACGGGCATTCGCCTTCTCACGAGACTCTGGGCCTTTTCCAAAATGACGGCGGCTTCACGGGCGTGCGCCTTAGTCACGAGCTCTGGGCCTTTTCCAAAGCAGCAGCGGCTACGAGCGTCGCCTTCTTCCACGAGCTCTGGGCCTTTGGGTAAAACCTCGGAGGCGGATGTTCCAGCGTTACGGTGGCACCCCTCTCCCGAGTCTCCAAGCGCTTGGAGGCGGACACTGAAACATGAACAACAACTTGAATGGACCCTCCCACATGGAGAAAGCACTCTGAGTCCCTCCACAGAAGAACCCACTTTGAGCAGGTCCACTACCTCAAAGTTACAGAGGCGGATGTTGCGGCGATGGTATCGTCGCAGATGCTTGTTGGTACCACGTGCGCTGCCTAGCGCGACTTCAAGCGGCGCTCCTCCCCTAACGAGGTCCATCCCCGCATGGCGTCTGCTGCGCCTCGTCTAACGCCGAGGACACGTGCGGAACAGCGTCGACCTCGTGAGGGAGACCGCTTGACTCCATAGACCGAGGAAGAGCAGGGTCTCTCGGTTGGCTTGAGTGCGTGAGTCGTGCGGATGGACCCACGGCCGCAATTTGGCTTCGTCGTACCAACCTCTGCGCTTGAGCCTCAGTTTCTTCTTGAATGTTACTGGTTTTGAGGCCCCTCGGGACCTCTGCGTTGGCCCTTCGGCACGGCGTTGCTTGAGCGAGTGCGCCCGAACCGACGTAGTATATCTGCGTTCCCAGTTAGCAGCAGTATGTTTTGAAGAGGATTCTTGGTGAGCTGCGAACCGTTATCGGTGATGATGCGGTTGGTACCCAATTTCCGGCTCCGATGCCCTTAGTGAACTTGTGCGCGAACTGCTGAGGATGGTGCGGACGGCTTCCACTTCAGCCCACTTGGTGAACTTGTCCCACCTACGTAGAAGTGGCGATAGCCCCACTGGCGCTTCGAGAAGCGGGCGGGATATCCTTGCCAGGCTGTGAATAGCCCACGAGAGGGGTATAGTTTATGTGAGACCTCCTGCTTGGTGATGGATCTGCCCAGCATGGAATTGGCGAGCCCATAGCCTTCACTAGTTAACCCAGCGGCGTCGTTGGCGCGATGAGCCAATAAAACCGCTCGGAATACCTTGCCCTTACGAGGGTTCGTGATAATGAGTGATGCCTGATCTCCATGATGTATATCCATGTTGATTCTTTCCCTTGCTCTGGAGATGCGATGTAAGGACACATCATTTGGTTACTTTTCGATAGAGCTCTCCATCCACGATCTTGATATCTTTGGCCAGCTTGCCGCGCCACTGCTTCACTTCCTCCTCCTTCTCCGGCGAGAGTCCCTTGCGTTAAGTAGCTCGGGAACTCGTGATCCGAGCACCCTCTGAGGCTCCATAAATCGGAAGCGGTATCACGCCAGACCCTGAGCCGAAGGCTCTGAGGCGGGTGTTGAGGAGCTCCTCCCGAGCTGCGTCGTGTTTGATAGTGATGGCATGGCGAGGCTTGGCCGCTCCTCGAAGGCGCCAAGCTCTGAGGTAACACGCTGGATGCTCGTTTGGCGATGTCGTCGGCCTCCTCCCAGTGGTGCCGTGAGGCACATGCTCCAACTCCAACCCCAGGCTGCTTCTCCATCATGCGGACCTCTGCAGTGTAAACTTCCATGTGCTCATCTTTTGGCTCGTACACCTTGTTGGAGAAATTAGCGAGGAGCTGCAGAATCGCCCTTGATGGTAGGCGCTTCACCCCTAGGGGAGTGTGGCCTTCAAGCCCGCTATTAGACCTTCATACTCCACTATGTTGTTGGAGACCTTTTCACCTTCTTTGGAGCGAGCTGCCTGGCAGTAGTGGAACTTGTCTGAGTGGGAGATATGAGCACCGCCCCAGCCCAGTAGCCATGCCTAGAAGCGCCCCATCGATGTACATGACCCATCCTTACAGCGATTCACTTCCGGGGAGAGGACCGATCCTCGTCGGCCTTGAGGCCAGTGCCTCAAATCCATTACGCCACAAAATCCGCTATATCGGCCCCTTGATGACTCTGGTCGAGTGCGAATTCGAGCTGGCAACGCTTGCAGTTCAATGTTCCACTCAGCGACCTTTCCGGCCAGTTAGGGCTCCTGAGGCACCCTTTCAAGGGTATGCTCGGGAGCGACCTTGATAGGGTGACCACTGAAAATAGTGCATGCTTAGCTTATGCGGGCCACCCGATGTAGCCTGAGGAGAGAGTTTTGAGGCATGGAGTGCAGGTGCCCTCGCGTCCCATAACACCATCTTGACAAAGTACACTAGGTGCTCAGCGAGGTTTGGAGGCGCCCGGTCTTGCCGATGGCGCCCTCACGGGGACCGTGGCGCCTCTGAGGCGATGGAGCCTCCAGTGGCTGTGATGCAGGGGAGGGACCTCTTGGTTCAGTCGCGCTCCCTGCTGTGCTGATCCTTCTCGGCCGTGGTAGTGAACTACATGGGTCTTCCTTGTTCTGCCTTGCCTTGACACAGGCTCTTCTTCTTGGTTTTGGTTTGACGCTCTTCCCTAACGCCACAGGCTGCTATTTGGCGGAGTAGGGAGTGGCGGCCGGGTAGAGCTTGAGGGGTTCCCTGCAGGCGTGAGGCCACCATGGCCAGGAGGGATGGTTAGAGTACCTCTTGAGATCTTGAAAGCATGCCTTGTCGGCCTCTTGATCCATTCAAAGGGTCCCTTTTCTTCGTCATTAGCTGGAATAAAGCGGCGCTCGTTCCCCCAACTTGGAGATGAGCGCCCTAGTGCGATCCAGCGCCCAGTGAGCTTCGCATTCCCTGAGGTTCTTTGGCGGGCTCATGTCCTCGGCCGCCTTGACCTTTACAGGTTAGCCTCGATGCCTCGGTGGGATCTGAGGAATCCCAAAGCTTGCGAGGGACTCAAACACACACTTCTCGGGTTGAGCCATAGGTTCACCGCGTTGAGGCTCGCATAAAGGTTTCCTCGAGTCTTATATCGAGTCACTGGCCTCTGAGACTTCACCACAATGTCATCGGCGTAAGCCTCAACATTCTTCCGAGCTCTTGGACCCAAGGTGATGTGCATCGGCCCATTGGAAAGCCGCCCCTGCGTTGCGTAGCCGAATGGCATGCTGTGTAGCGCATACACCCGCAAAAGTCAGGAAGGCCGTCTTTTCCGCGTCTTCTACGCCATCTTGATCTTGCGGGCATGCCTTGTTGAGGTTGATGAAGTCGACACACATCGCTCCTTCCCTCCCTTCTTTGCTTTGCTGACGTGAGTTGGCCAACCAATCGAGATATCGGACCTGTGAATGACCCGGTGACTTCTGGTTTGCGGGTCTCACTGGGCGATGAAGGCTTGCTTTTCGATGGACTGCCGCCTCGCTTTCTTCTTCACCAGGCGCACGTTGGGAGCACTGCGTGGAGGTGATGCTCGATTCGCCCTAAGGGATCCCATTGTTGATCGAGGCTCCAGGCGAATACCTTCTTGTTTAGCGAAGAACTTGACCGGGCCTCCTCTGCTTTCGGGCTCGAGAGTTTGGCGCCTATGGTGAAAAGTGGTGTCGATGGACCCGTCCTCGTCGTGGAATTTGCTTCAATCTCTGCCTTGTCTTGGGTGAACAAGCTGTTTCTTCTTGGTTGGTGCAGCCCCACAGGCTCGGGGTCTCTCCGCGTCGGTGGGCTGTCTTTGGCCCGCCGTCTTGAAAGCGAGCTTGGCGCTATAGCGCATCTCTGGTGTCCCGGACACGGTGGGGACCTGCCGTTGCTCCCGGGCATCTTCATGAGGTTATGCACGCCGGGTGAGTCGCGACCATGAATTGGGCAGTCTTTGAGTGGCAGGGATGGGCGTTATAGGGGAGGTCGATGAAGGCGATGTCGAAATCGACCAGCTCCGTCAAGGAAGTTGTGCGTAGTCTTAGAAAATTACGGGGCCGGATCTGTCCCAAGGGAATGGATGACCCCCCCGGCCTTGGGAAAGGCAATTTTGGCTGGGCTACCCAGCGCTCTGAGAAGATCTGGTGAGAGCCTCAGCGGAAACAACGTTGAGGCCATTGCCGCCGTCGATGAGAGTCTGGTAGTGACCACACGGCAGATGGTGGGGTGCGAGCATAGAGAAGCGCACCAGCGGTGAGTTGGAGGGTGGTCCTCGAGTGAAGGTCGAGGCCCAGCGGCTTAGGCGCCCGGCCGGTCAGAGGCCCCTTGCAGCGTGGGCCCGCGGGCAGCGGACGAATGGCAGCGTGGTGACTTGAAAGGCGGGCGCTGCGAGCCGCCCAGGGAGGGCGGCGACCAGAAGGCGGCTGGCGCAGCGTGGTGGAGTGAGAAGAGGTGCGCGACTCTTCCCGAAGGCCCGCGGAGGCTGCCGTGGTGGAGCATCCATCTTGGCAGCGGGCGCGCCGGTGAGAACCATGGGAAGCCGATTGGCCGCAGCCTGTCGTCACCTCCGGCCGAGGCGGCCTCCTCGTCGCGCCCGGAGGAAGGCAGATGGATCGGTCGGCGCCGTTATGGCAGCGGTGTCGTCGGCTTGACTTGTAAACCCACGCACACCCGTTGCAAAGGCGGGGCGAAGACTCGAACCCCCCAGCCCCATGGCCCATGTGGCAGTGTGTGCTCATGGCCCGACGCACGAGTCAGATGTAATGATGGCGAAAAGGAAAACTCAGCGCACCCCTACAGCGCGCTAAATGTCAGTTCGGGTTCAAGCGAGACCCTTGAGGTTCGAACCTTTGGGTCTGCGTGGAGATCTCGCCCTCTACCTACTGCACCCCGCCGCCTCGCTTGGATCTAAACTTCTGAAAGGAACAACACAAGAGAGGCATAAAGTTTATACTAGTTAGGGCCACCATTGTGGTGTAATACCCTACTCTAGTTTGTGGTGTGGTGGATTGCCTCTTGGGCTGATGGTGATGAACAATACAAGGAAGAACAGCCTCTGAGTCTGTTCTTGGAGAGACCATGAGCTGCTTGGAGGAGTTCGATCGCCTTCTCTCTCTCTCTCTATCTAGATTGCTTGACCTCTAGCTCTGTTGGATTAGGATCAAGCTACCCTCTACCACATGGAGGCTAGTCCCTATTTATGTCACGAGGCCTGGGCCTCTTCCCAAATATTGGCGGGAAGAGGCGCCAACAATTAGCCATTTTGAAGGGAACATCTGGTACACTATATCTGACTAAAGTTGGTCCTCGCTTTGTCAAAGGCTCTGGTGGTGGCCTGGCTTGGGCTCCTGATGACTTCCTTCCTGCCTTAGTTGGGCTGGTCTTGAATGTGTTGCCAAAATGGGCGCCTTTGCTTGATGCTCTCGCTGCGCTTGCTCCTTTGCACCAAAGAGGAAAGGAGGACCTTTGCTGGCGGGCTGGCGCCCCTGGCGCCCTTGGTAAATCATGGCTTGCGTCATTGGGCACCTCGTGAGGTACCCGCCTTGATCTCTCATACTCCTCCTCGCGAGCCGGCTGATGAGTAGTGCACGAGAGCTCCACATCATCCTTGCCCAGCAATCTGGCCCCTCGAGAGGTCTTGAGCTTGTGTTGATGAAGATGGAGTGCGTGATGGGCCCCCTTTGAAACCACGCGCAGCCAGGGAGGCAAGTCAGGGACCCCGTTCCCAGAACACCGACAAGGAGCGCAAGGCGGGTTAACCTGAGGCCTCGAAAACATCGAGGAGTATCCATGAAATCTTACGGCGAGCAGCGATCATTTGTAGTGAAGGGTCTCTCCGGGATGAAGTGAGTTCGAGAACCTAATGCGAGTTAGTAAAATCTTTAACCCGAATAGAAGATCGAGAATCGGTATGAGCGAGGAATAAAAGATACTAGTACCACCCAATGGCGGCGTGGGCGCGTAAGCCACCACAGTCAAGTTATTAAAAGCAGTTTTTGAATGACTAGACTCAACCCGGCCAAGGAGTTGGAAAGGGGGCAACCTACAGGCGATCGGCTACGATACCAACTTGTGACACCCTCGATTCAATCATACACTAATCATACTGCAAATATGTATACGATCAAGATCGAGGACTCACGGGAAGATATCACAACACAACTCTAGGCACAAATTAAAATAATACAAGCTTTATATTACAAGCAAAGAGCCTCGAGGCTCAAATACATAAGCTTCGAATACACAAGAAATCCATGCGAAGAAGCAATCTCTGATACTGGACATAAGTTAGACAGGTTTGCCTTAAGAAGGCTAGCACCAAAAGCAACATCGATCAAAAAGGTCTCACGCACAGGAGCCTCCTAACTACTCTGAGTGGTTAGCGGCCTCCATGTAATCAAATGCATCGTCGGTGGCATCGGCTCCAGGCTCAGACATCTGGTTTGCATCAGCGGAAAGAAGAAGAAAGGGAAAAGGGGGGTAAAGCAACCGTGAGTACTCATCAAAGTACTACTTAAGCAAGGATCTATACTACATATGCAACATTATCAAAGGAAGGTTTGTCTATGTGGTAGGCTGCAGTGAAATGCGAGAATAGGGAGAAGGCCTAGCCCTATGAAGACTAGCATCTTACGGAAAACCACCATCTTACATGTCGGGGAGAGAGTAGAGTAGCATAAAGTAAAGTAGTAGTAGTGTTATCAACCTCAGTAGGAGATCCTTTCCGAACTCCCTACGAAAAAAATCCGAGCCATACTATCCAGTTATCATCACAAACCATTTCACATCACCATCCAATTCTCATCACAAGTCTCCATTTCTAGTTGTATCGATCGGGATACAACTCCAGAGTATCTATTCACATGGGGAACAGACTGCTCGATAGATGTTTTCTTCCTGCAGGTGCACCAACACCACCCACCACGCTCCATTAACTCGGCCATACACACTTTCTGGGTCATGCGGCCTCGGCCAAACAATACGTACGCAGCCCGACCTAGGAAGCAATAGAGGAATTGACGTACGCGGACTAAACCTATGCCCCGAGGGTCATGGGCCATCGTCCGGGAACTCCCTGCACGTTGCGTGGTAGCGTAGGTGAGCATACATAGCTACCTCCTTAAAAAGGTAGGAGCTTACCGGTCCAACCGGTAGCGCGCTTCGATCGGTCGTGCGTCTATTAAGCCGGCTGATGCATGCGCCTATGAGCGCCCATACTATGCCCATGTGATGGTTATTTCTATCGGGCGAGGCCCCTCGGATCAAATATCCAAATCATAGTGGATTAGGGCGTGCGGTAACAGCGAGACTCACGAAGATGTGACCCGTTGCCCCATCTGAGGACTTGCGGCAAGGGCTAGGAATGCGGCCACGCCTCGTAATTATCTCGCGGGCATCTTCCGAGTCCTTGGAGCTCCCACATCACTACATAATTAAGCTCGCGGGTACCCCTCGGGCCAACCGTCTTTAATAACGAGGTCGGTGCAAAGTCATAGTAACCATAGTAGCAGTGTGTCTAACACCAAGGGGAAAACACGAGGAATCACCCTTGGCCAGATTCCCCACTCGATGTGAACATCAAGGTGAGCGTAAAAGAACCACCCTCGAGGTTCACACTTGAGGGTTGCCACAATGATCGTGTCGGAAGTGATAGAGGCAAAAGGTGTCCGATGTTTTCGATGAGATGGTGGCTTGCTCGTTTACATGAAGTCGACCTTGGCGATCAGAACTCTGACG
>JAHIAM010003001.1:0-22829 GCA_021605205.1 Aegilops longissima
CCATGGGCTTGTCATGTATGCCATATGTGCAAATTGGGTTTATTTTAATGGCATATGCATAGTCACTATGAAGAGATTGCAAATAAGACATATGGTTGATCTCATGCATAGCATATGACAAGTCAAGCGGATTAGCAAACATGATGTGACCTAAAGAATTGTCACAAGAAATCCTATGTAACATGACATCACAACTAATAGACTCCACATGAGAATCATCGTACTCATCATAAATGGGCAAATCATCACATGGGGAAATCATACTAGAATGAAGCATGTCAATAGGATGATCAACATCATGCAAGCAATCAATGTCAAAATAGTCCACTAGTGGGACGAGAGCATCACCGTCACCTTTGTTACCTTTGTCATTCCACTCAAGTGGTGTAGGTGAGGTGGGGAAAACCAAATGGTGGTTATCTTCATCTTGATGGAACCATGTGGGGGGTGCATCATATTCCACCATGGCCATCGTCTTGTCCAAAGGGAGGACGAAGTAAATCGAGGATCGGCGTCATCATAAATGGGACCTAGCACCAAATGAGAAGACACAATAGAGGTAGAGGTCAAGTTGTTAGAAATGCAAATGGCCTCACTAGACCTATCAACTATCTCACTCTCTCTATGTGGTGGTTCACTCACTCCCTCAAAATAGGTGCACTCAAACTCACGTATGGTGGAGTCACTCATCTGTTGGGGAACGTAGTAATTTCAAAAAATTTCCTACGATCACGCAAGACCATGGTGATGGCATAGCAACGAGAGGGGAGAGTGTCCGTCCACGATACCCTAAATGAACCCGAAAGCGGGCGTTATAACAACGCGGTTGATGTAGTCGTGCGTCTTCACGATCCGACCGATCCAAGCACGAGCGTACGGCACCTCCGAGTTACGCACACGTTCAGCTCGATGGCGATCCCGGACTCGATCCAGCAAAGTGTCGGGGATGAGTTCCGTCAAGACGACGGCGGCGTGGTGACGATGTTGATGCTCCACCGACGCGGGGCTTTCGCCTAAGCTCATGACGATATGACTTCTCGGCGCGAGGGCTTCGCCTAAGCTCATGACGATATGACCGAAGTGGAATATGGTGGAAGGGGCACCGCACACGGCTAAGGAAAGATCCGTAGATCAACTTGTGTGTCATGGGGTGCCCCCTGCCCCGTATATAAAGGAGCAAGGGGGTGCGGCCGGCCCTATAGAGGCGCTGGAGAGTCCTACTCCCACGGGAGTAGGACTACCCCCTTCTCCTAGTTGGACTAGGACTTGAGGAAGGGGAAGAGGGAGGGAAGTGCGGCCCTCCCTAGTCCAATTCGGACTAGGCCATGGGGCGCGCGGCCTGCCCTAGGCAGCCCTCTCTTCCCGCAGGGCCCAATAAGGCCAATACTTCTCCCGGCGAATTCCCGTAACTCTCGGTACTCGAAAATACCGAATCATTGGAACCTTTCCGAACTCGAATATAGTCGTCAATATATCGATCTTTACGTCTCGACCATTTCGAGACTCCTCGTCATGTCCCCGATCTCATCCGGGACTCCGAACTCCTTGGTACATCAAAACTCATAAACTCATAATATAAGCATCCATCGAAACCTTAAGCGTCACGGACCCTACGGGTTCGAGAACTATGTAGACATGACCTAGAACTATTCTCGGTCAATAACCAATAGCGGAACCTGGATGCCCATATTGGCTCCTACATATTCTTGAAGATCTTTATCGGTCAAACCGCATAACAACATCGTTGTTCCCTTTGTCATCGGTATGTTACTTGCCGGGATTGATCGTCGGTATCCAATACCTAGTTCAATCTCGCTATTAAGCAAGTCTCTTTACTCGTTCAGTAATACATCATCTCATAACTAACTCATTAGTTACAATGCTTGCAAGGCTTAGGTGATGAGTATTACCGAGAAGGCCAGAGATACCTCTCCGACAATCGGAGTGACAAAACCTAATCTCAAAATCGCCAACCCAACATGTACCTTTGGAGACACCTGTAGTACTCCTTTATAATCACCCGATTCACGTTGTGACGTTTGGTAGCACCAAAGTGTTCCTCCGATGGCGGGAGTTGCATAATCTCATAGTTATAGGAACATGTATAAGTCATGAAGAAAGCAATAGCAACATACTAAGCGATCATGTGCTAGGCTAACGGAATGGGTCATGTCAATCACATCATTCTCCTAATGATGTGATCCCGTTAATCAAATGACAACTCATGTCTATGGCTAGGAAACTTAACCATCTTTGATTCAACGAGCTAGTCAAGTAGAGGCATACTAGTGACACTATGTTTGTCTATGTATTCACACATGTATTATGTTTCCGGTTAATACAATTCTAGCATGAATAATAAACATTTATCATGATATAAGGAAATAAATAATAACTTTATTATTGCCTCTAGGGCATATTTCCTTCAGTCTCCCACTTGCACTAGAGTCAATATTCTAGTTCACATCGCCATGTGATTTAACATCAATAGTTCACATCTATATGTGGTTAACACCCATAGTTCACATCGACATGTGATGATAGAGGCAAAGGTGTCCCGATGTTTCGATGAGATGGTGGCTATCGTTTCTGTGGGAGTCGACCTTGACGATCCGACTACGAACGTGCGAGACGTCGCGCCTTAGCAATCGCTAAACCAACTTCCGAGGGTTATTGACCACGCCGAGCACGATCAACGACCACGAGGGCCTGTTTCCTGCGAGCAAGCGAAGAACAAGCAAGAAACTGAGATTGCAATCTGGATATTGCGAATATAAGATGAAAGCTTTATTGATCAAGGTGGGGTTACGTGGCGCCTTTGTCCAGTCGTTGAACACAAGCGGCATGCGAAGTTGCAGCTATGGCGAACTTTTAATCTAAACAAAACCCAAGGTCTAAGCGGTGCCCTAAGGGCTGTATATATGGAGGAAGAGGGGAATTTCGTGGCCCTTGGTGGAGGGTCGAAATCAACCCTAACTCTTGTTTCCCCACACATACGGACTCTAAAACAGCCTATACTTAAGTATTTCGAAATTACATGGGCCTGGCCCACTAATAAGGTGACGCAGCACCTAGAATAGCCTCGGGACGACATTTATGAAGTAGCATCTTGTATATTTCGTCCAAGGCTTCATGCACCCATTATGGTGGCTTCAAAGTCCTGAAATCATCACTTGTAACTCCGTTCTTGTTCCCCTTGTGCATGGCATTATCTCCATGCTTGTTCTTGCTCAATGTCCATCCTTCTCCAAGCTAGGGCCTTCATTTGTAAGCAAAACAAATGTATCCAATTTAGGCAGCATCATATTCTCATGAACATTAGAATCATTACCAAGAAGCGAAAGTACCGATAATTTAATTGGCGTCTTGTGAGCTCTAGTAATTGGTCGATTATATGTAGCAGTAGGGGCTGTGGGTGTAACAATGGTATTGATGTCCTCATCATCCTCCCTTCTTGAAATGAAGTCGTCCTCGACGGAGCTCATATTCCTCACCCAAATAAGGCTTCAAATCTGCAATGTTAAAAGTGGGACTAACCCCAAAATCTGCGGGCAGCTCAAGTTTATATGCATTATCATTTATTTTCTCTAACACCTTAAATGGACCATCAGACGTGGCATTAGCTTTGATTTGCGCAAATTAGGAAACCTATCCTTACGCAAATGTAACCAAACAAGATCTCCGGTGCAAAGACAACATGTTTTCTACCCTTATCTCCAAACAAGTTTATATTTAGCATTCATACGCTCAATGTTTTCCTTAGTTATCTCATGCATTTTAAAATCAATTCAGCACGTTCTTTAGCATCAAAATTAACCTTCTCCGAAGATGGAAGAGGCAACAAATCAATAGGTGCACGAGGTAGGAAGCCATACACAATTTCAAAAGGGCACATCTTAGTAGTAGAATGCAATGAGCGATTATAAGCAAATTCAATATGAGGCAAGCATTCTTCCCACATTTTCTTATTATTCTTCAAAACAGCCCTAAGCATAGTAGACAATGTTCTATTGACTACTTCAGTTTGTCCATCGGTTTGGGGTGACAAGTAGTACTAAAAGCAGTTTAGTCCCCAACTTAGCCCATAAACATCTCCAAAAGTGGCTAAGAAATTTAGTATCACGATCTGAAACAATAGTATTTGGCACACCATGCAAGCGAATAATTTCACGAAAGAACAAATCAGCAACATTAACACATCATCGCTTTTATGACATGGTATAAAGTGTGCCATTTTCGAGAATCTATCCACGACAACAAATATGCTATCCTCCCTTCTTTGTTCGAGGTAAACCTAAAACAAAGTCCATAGATATATCCTCCCAAGGAACACTAGGCACGAGCAAAGGCATATATAAACCATGAGGATTGAGTCGTGACTTAGCTTTTTGACATGTAGTGCAGCGAGCAACAAAGCGCTCAACATCCCGTCTCATCTTTGGCCAAAAGAAATGTGTAGCAAGTATATCCTCCGTCTTCTTGACGCCAAAGTGTCCCATTAATCCTCCTCCATCGCCTCCTGCAACAACAAAAGACTAACAGAGCTAGCAGGAATGCATAGCTTGTTAGCACGGAACACAAAACCATCATTAATAACGAACTTGTTCCATGTTCTTCCTTCTTTACAATTCTGCATTACATCTTTAAAATCAGCATCATGCACATATTGATCTTTGATGGTCTCCAAACCAAATATTTTGAAGTCAAGTTGTGAAAGCATAGTATAGCGACGAGACAAAGCATCAAGCAATAACATTTTCTTTACCCTTCTTGTGTTTAATGACATAAGGAAAGTCTCAATGAATTCAACCCATTTAGCATGTCTACGATTCAGTTTAGCTTGACTTTTAATATGTTTCAAAGATTCATGATCGAATGTATAACAAATTCTTTGGGCCATAAATAATGTTGCCATGTCTCTAAAGTCCGAACAAGAGCATATAATTCTTTGTCATAAGTAGAATAGTTCAGACTAGGCCCACTCAATTTTTCAGAAAAGTATGCAACAGGTTTGCCATCTTGTAATAACACACCTCCTAATCCAATTCCACTAGCATCACATTCAAGCTCAAAAGTCTTATTAAAGTCGGGAAGTTGGAGTAAAGGAGCATGTGTCAACTTATCTTTCAATACCGTGAAGGCTTCTTCACATGCGGTACCCCAAACAAAAGGCACATCCTTCTTTGTAAGCTCATTGAGAGGTGCAGCAATGGTGCTAAAGTCTCTCACAAAACGCCTATAGAAACCAGCGAGTCCAAGAAAACTCCTCACTTGTGTGACCGTTTTGGGCTGCGGCCAACTCTCAATAGCTTCAATCTTGGCTTTATCAACTTCAATTCCTCGTGGAGTAACAACATAGCCAAGAAAAGATACTCGGTCGGTGCAAAAGGTGCACTTCCCAAGGTTACCAAACAAGCGTGCATCACGTAGAGCATTAAAAACAACACGTAAATGTTCCAAATGTTCTTCCAAAGATTTGCTATAAATCAGTATATCATCAAAGTAAACTACCACAAATCGTCCAATGAAAGCACGTAAAACTTCGTTCATTAATCTCATGAAAGTACTAGGTGCATTAGTTAACCCAAAAGGCATGACTAACCACTCATATAATCCAAACTTAGTTTTAAATGCTGTTTTCCATTCATCTCCCAATTTCATACGAATTTGATGGTATCCACTCATAAATCAACTTTGGAGAATATTGTAGAGCCACTCAATTCATCAAGCATATCATCTAGCCTAGGAATAGGATGGCGATAACGAATAGTAATATTATTAATGCCTCTACAATCAACACACATATGACGTACCATCCTTTTTAGGCACTAGTATAATAGGAACAGCACAAGGACTAAGAGATTCGCGATATAACCTTTGTCGAGCAGCTCTCAGTACTTGACGCATAATCTCCTTCGTCTCCTCCGGATTGGTGCGGTATGGTGCGCGGTTGGGTAGCGATGCACGGAATTAAGTCAATTTGATGCTCAATCCCTCGAATAGGTGGTAATCCGGTGGCACGTCTTGTGGGAAGACGTCGTGAACTCTGCAAAATGTTAGTGACAGCAGGGGCAAAGAGGAAGGCACGTCCTCGAATGAAAATAATGCCTCTTTGCACACAAAAGCATAGCAAACAGATTTGCTAGAATCTAGCTCATCAATATCAGATTTGGTGGCAAATAAACATGCACTTTTCAGTTTAATTTCAGAAGCAACATTAGATGGTTTATTATTAGGCTTCATTTGTTGCTCAAATTCTTTTGCCACAATCTGATTTTCACTCTTATTTTTCTCCTGTTTTGCTTTATTAGCTCTATTAATATCATCTTTCAAAATGGAATCAGAGTCATAGGAAGCAAAGTAATATTTTTATCCTTGTGAACAAGAGTATACTGATTGTTTCTACCATGGTGTACAAATTTTATCAAATTGCCATGGTCTACCAAGTAATAAGGAACATGCTTGCATAGGTACCACATCACAATCAACATAATCAGCATATGTAGAGATACTAAAATGCACACGAACAAGACGTGTTACCTTAACCTTGCCGCTGTTGTTGAACCATTGGATGTAGTAAGGATGTGGATGTGGTCTTGTGGTGAGAGAAAGCTTCTCCACCATATCCATGCTAGCCAAGTTGTTGCAGCTCCCTCCATCTATGATGACTTGAATAGAACGTTCCTTCACAACTCCTTTGTATGGAACAAGTTATGCCTCTGATTTTGCTCGGCTGTGTAACCTGCACACTCAAAACACGTTGAGCAACTAAACATTCATACCTGTCGGCATCTTGACAGCCATGTATTGCGTCTCAGGATCAGAATCATCTCCACCGTGTTCTTCATGTGTAATAAGAGCCAAAGTCTCTTCATCATAGTCACTAGCGGACTCATACCCACCATCCTCGGTAGCAATCATCACACGCTGAGATTGGCATTCTCTCATAAAATGTCCTCTTCCCTTACAACGACGACAAATAATATCACTTGTGTGCCTGTTGGCGCCATGGAAGAAGAAGAGCTCTGTGTAGGCCCAGCAGGTGTACTCTTGGCGAGATAGTGGTGGTTGTGCCCTTTCTTGTATCACGGTTGGAGGTGGCAGCCGGCGGAGGTGCGGTGTAGTAGAGCGTGTGGAAGTAGATGATGCACGTGGTGTCCATGATGAAGGTCGACCTGCGAGAAAAGTTAGTCGCGCCAAGGCACATCGATCCTGCACTTCACGTTCAGCTTTACAAGCAAGATGGAATAATCGGTGATATTATTATAATCCTTGTAGTCTAGAATGGTCTGAATCTCTATTTAATCCACCCAGAAAGCGTGCAAGCATAGCTTCATTCTCCTCAACAATACCACATCTAATCAAGCCAGTTTGTAATTCTGATAATATTCTTCTACGAATTTTTCCTTGTCTTAAGCGCTGCAATTTTGAAGTAATTCACGTTGATAATATGGTGGAACCCAACGAGTACGCATAGCAGTTTTCAAAGCAGCCCAAGTAGCTGGAACAGGATATAATCTACAATGTTCGACCACCAAACACATGCAAAGCTAGTGAAAGCACAAAAGCAAGACGAACACGTCTCTCCTCGGGATATTGTAAACATGTAAATCGTTGTTCAGTTTCTAATTCCCAAGTAAGATATATATCAGGAACATATCTACCCTCAAATGGTGGAATATTCAATTTCAGTTTAGGGAGATGGTCATGATCTCGTACCTGAAGGGGAGCCCGAACATTGCCATTATTTGCATGTGGGCGACCTGGTGGTTGTGGTGCTGGTGGTTGCACGTAGTTCGATGTTGATCAACCTCATCCTCGTAAGCTCTCACATAATCATCCTCCCCCCGCGCAGCAGCAGGAGCCACTGAAGTATCAGCAGAAGACCAAGAGCTTGGCGGTGAAGAGGGACACGGAAGCTTCGGCGGAGGGCTGTTTAGCGATGTGGAGGTAGTCCGTGTTGTTGTAGTAGAGGTGCGTTAGGTGCAGCGGTGGTGGTGGTGGTAGGCAGCGAGCAATTCATTAAACTTGATATCGAGCTTCGTTTGACGCCTTCTCAATGCCATCTATCTTCTCCATGGCCTCTTCAAATCTATTTAGCACATCGTCCACCTGCCCACTCATCATTTGTTGAAACTTATCATGTAGCGCTTTGTTTGTCATGTTCTCCCGGTCGGTCTAAATCGGCTTGTGATCCTGCCATGGTTAGCAACAATAGAAACACACAAGAATATGATTGACGGACTACTAGGAAGTGGTGGTGATGGTGTGGTGGACGTCACAAATCCGTCAAGCAAATCTCAAAGTCTTACCAGTTCTTACCCGGCGGTGGTGATCGGCAACCGATGTAGTCAAAACTCTCAAAGCTTGGATAGAGCGATTACGGGGAGAGTCAAGCATACGATGTAGATGTATGTGGAGCTGGGAAGGCTTATAATATGGTAGCAAAAAAGGTTAGCAATAATCAATTCGAGAGATGCAAAGTTGAATAAGCGCTCAACGACAGTCTTGTCTTTGGTCCTAGGCTAGACCGTGCTAGAGACGCGAGCCTAGAACACTAACAAAATCACGGCGCTGCACGTAAACAAGGGAAAAGCACACTCTGGAATTTTTTTTCGCTTTTTTTTTTTTGCGCTGCCTTTTTTTTTGCGGCTCTTTTTTTTTTTTTTTTTTTTTTTTGAAAAATCACTATAATGGCGAGTGTCTCAAAACTCTTCCGAGGTCAAACTGACAGGATGGGCACGAAATTTTTTGACCAATTTTTTTTTTTTTTATTTGCCGGACCCAAAAGCTGAAGCGGGTCAAAAAACTTTCTATAACGGCGATTGTCTCAATCCACTTAGAAACACCTAAAATAGGATAGCAGAAATTTTTTGACAAGTACGTTTTGGAAAATTTTGGGCCTAAGCGGAGGTGGTTTCAGGACTCTTTTTTTTTTTTTTGAAACCTACTCCGGAAGGAAACACGAATCGGAAACTAGATGGATCTCGAAAACAACCCTAATATGCAAGGAACTTCGGATTGGTGGTGGATATATGGTGGTGGTATATGGCGGTGGTGGTAGCGGTGGTAGTATATGGATATGGATCGGTGGTGGTATATGGACACGGATTGGTGGTGGTATATGGATACGGATTGAGCGGTGATGGTAGGTGGCGAGGCGATGATGATGGTGCGGTGGCGGCGTGACAACTTATGACCAGAACTCGAAACTCTAAAAGACTAGACGCTAAGACCAGCAACTAGACACGACGATGCAACCGCAAATTCAACAAAGCAAAACCCTAAAAAGATTATGCAAAGGCTCAGATTGGTTCGGATATGATGAACTAACCCTAATTTTTTTGTGGCTTTTTCGTGGACTTTAGGTATGAAGAACAGACTCGATCTAATCTATGAAAAACTGTAAAATCTCACCGAGCAACCTGAAAATCTGATACCACTTGATAGAGGCAAAGGTGTCCCGATGTTTCGATGAGATGGTGGCTATCGTTTCTGTGGGAGTCGACCTTGACGATCCGACTACGAACGTGCGAGACGTCGCGCCTTAGCAATCGCTAAACCAACTTCCGAGGGTTATTGACCACGCCGGAGCACGATCAACCTGACCACGAGGGCCTGTTTCCTGCGAGCAAACGAAGAACAAGCAAGAAACTGAGATTGCAATCTGGATATTGCGAATATAAGATGAAAGCTTTATTGATCAAGGTGGGGTTACTGTGGACGCCTTTATGCAGTCGTTGAACACAAACGGCACGTGAAGTTGCAGCTATGGCGAACTTTTAATCTAAACAAAACCCAAGGTCTAAACGGTGCCCTAAGGGCTGTATATATGGAGGAAGAGGGGGGGAATTTCGTGGCCCTTGGTGGAGGGGTCCGAAATCAACCCTAACTCTTGTTTCCCCACACATACGGACTCTAAAAACAGCCTATACTTAAGTATTTCGAAATTACATGGGCCTGGCCCACTAATAAGGTGACGCAGCACCTAGAATAGCCTCGGGACGACATTTATGAAGTAGCATCTTGTATATTTCGTCCAAGGCTTCATGCACCCATTATGGTGGCTTTAAAGTCCTGAAATCATCACTTGTAACTCCGTTCTTGTTCCCCTTGTGCATGGCATTATCTCCATGCTTGTTCTTGCTCAATGTCCATCCTTCTCCAAGCTAGGGCCTTCATTTGTAAGCAAAACAAATGTATCCAATTTAGGCAGCATCATATTCTCATGAACATTAGAATCATTACCAAGAAACGAAAGTACCTGATAATTTAATTGGCGTGCGCGAGCTCTAGTAATTGGTCCAGTATATGTAGCAGTAGGGGCTGTGGGTGTAACAATGGTATTGATGTCCTCATCATGTGACCAACACCCAAAGGGTTTACTAGAGTCAGTAATCTAGTTCACATCGCCATGTGATTAACACCCAAAGAGTACTAAGGTGTGATCATGTTTTGCTTGTGAGATAATTTTAGTCAGCGGATCTGCATCACATTCAGATCCGTATGTATTTTGCAAATCTCTATGTCAACAATGCTCTACACGGAGCTACTATAGCTAATTGCTCCCACTTTCAATATGTATCTAGACCGAGACTTAGAGTCATCTAGATCAGTGCCAAAACTTGTATCGACGTAACCCTTTACGACGAACTTTTTGTCACGTCCATAATCGGGAAAAATATCCTTATTCCACTAAGGATAATTTTTGACCGCTGTCCATTGATCTACTCCTAGATCACTATTGCACTCCCTTGCCAAGCTTAGTGGTAGGGTATGCAATAGATCTGGTACACTGACATGACATACTTTATAGAACCTATGGCTGATGCATAGGAATGACTTTCATTCTCTTTCTACTTCTGCCGTGGTCGGGTTTTGAGTCTTACTTAATCTCACACCTTGTAACACAGGCAAGAACTCTTTCTTTGACTGTTCCATTTTGAACTACTTCAAAATCTTGTCAAGGTATGTATTCATTGAAAAACTTATCAAGCGTCTTGATCTATCTCTATAGATCTTGATGCTTAATATATAAGCAACTTCACCGAGGTCTTTCTTTGAAAAACTCTTTCAAATACTCCTTTATGCTTTTGAGAATAATTCTACATTATTTCGATCAACAATATGTCCTTCACATATACTTATCGAAATCTTGTAGTGCTCCCACTCACTTTCTTGTAAATACAGGCTTCACCGCAAGTGCATATAAAACTATATGCTTTGATCACACTATCAAAGCGTTTATTCCAACTCCGAGATGCTTGCACCAGTCCATAGATGGATCATTGGAGCTTGCACATTTTGTTAGCTCCTTTAGGATTGACAAAACCTTCGGTTGCATCATATACAACTCTTCTTTAATAAATCCATTAAAGAATGTAGTTTTGACATCCATTTGCCGATTTCATAAAATGTGGCGATTGCTAACATGATTCGGACAGACATAAGCATCGCTACTGCTTGAGTAAATCTCATTGTAGTCAACACCTTGAACTTGTCGAAAACCTTTCTGCGACAAGTCGAGCTTTGTAGATAGTAACACTACTATCGAGCATCTGTCTTCCTCTTGAAGATCCATTTATATAATATGGCTTGCCGATCATCGGCAACTCCATCAAAGTCCACACTTTGTTCTCATATATGGATCCCATCTCAGATTTCATGGTCTCAAACCATTTCGCGGAATCTGGGCTCATCATCGCTTCATCATAGTTCGTAGGTTCATCATGGTCTAGTAACATGACTTCTAGAATAGGATTACCGTACCACTGGTGCGGATCTTACTCTGGAAGACCCACGAGGTTTGGTAGCAACTTGATCTGAAGTTTCATGATCATCATCATTAACTTCCTTACTAATTGGTGTAGGAATCACGGAACTGATTTACGTGATGAACTACTTTCCAATAAGGAGAAGGTACAATTACCTCATCAAGTTCTACTTTCCTCCCACTCACTTCTTTCGAGAGAAACTTCTTCTCTAGAAAGGATCCATCTAACAACGAATAACTTGCCTTCGGATCTGTGATAGAAGGTGTACCCAATAGTTACCTTTGGGTATTCTATGAAGACGCACTTCTCCGATTTGGGTTCGAGCTTATCGGTAAAAACTTTTCACATAAGCATCACAACTCCAAACTTTAAGAAACGACGCTTAGGTTTCTTGCTAAACCATAGTTCATACGGTGTCATCTCAACGGATTTAGATGGTGCCCTATTAAGCGTGAATGCAGCTGTCTCTAATGCATAACCCCAAAGCGATAGTGGTAAATCGGTAAGATACATCATAGATCGCACCATATCCAATAAAGTGCGATTCTGACGTTCGGACACACCATTATCTTTGTGGTGTTCGGTGGCGTGAGTAGTGAAACTATTTCACATTGTTTTAATGAAGGCCAAACTCAGTAACTCAAATATTTTTCCTCTGCGATCATATCGTAGAAACTTTTATTTTCTTGTTACGATGATTCTTCACTTCACTCTGAAATTTTTTGAATTTTTCAAATGTTTCAGACTTGTGTTTCATCAAGTAGATATACCCATATCTGCTCAAATCATCTGTGAAGGTCGAAAATAACGATACTTGCCGTGAGCTTTAACACTCATCGGACCGCATACATCGGTATGTATTATTTCCAATAAGTCATTTGCTCGCTCCATTGTTCCGGAGAACGAGTCTTTAGTCATCTTGCCCATAAGGCATGGTTCGTAAGCATCAAGTGATTCATAATCAAGTGATTCCAAAATCCCATCAGCATGGAGTTTCTTCATGCGCTTTACACCAATATGACCTAAACGGCGAGTGCCACAAATAAGTTGCACTATCATTATTAACTTTGCATCTTTTGGCATCAATATTATGAATATGTGTATCACTACGATCGAGATCCAACGAACCATTTTCATTGGGTGTGTAACCATATAAGGTTTTATTCATGTAAGCGAACAACAATTTATTCTCTTACTTAAATGAATAACCGTATTGCAATAAACATGATCAAATCATATTCATGCTCAACATAAACGCCAAATAACATTTATTTAGGTTTAACACTAATCCCGAAAGTATAGGGAGTGTGCGATGATGATCATATCAATCTTGGAACTACTTCCAACACTCATCGTCACTTCCCTTCAACTAGTTTACATTCATTCGCAACTCCGTTTGAGTTACTACTCTTAGCAACTGAACCAGTATCAAATACCGAGGGGTTGCTACGAACACTAGTAAAATACACATCAATAATCTGTATATCAAATATACCTTTGTTCACTTTGCCATCCTTCTTATCCGCCAAATACTTGGGGTAGTTCCGCTTCCAGTGACCAGTTCCATTGCAGCAAAAGCACTTAGTCTCGGGCTTAGGTCCAGACTTGGGCTTCTTCACCGAGTAGCAACTTGCTTGCCGTTCTTTTGAAGTTCCCTTCTTCCTTTGCCCTTTTCCTTGAGACTAGTGGTCTTGTCAATCATCAACACTTGATGCTCTTTTCTTGATTTCTACCTTCGTCGATTTTAGCATCACGAAGAGCTTGGGAATTACTTTTGTCATCCCTTGCATATTATAGTTCATCACGAAGTTCTACTAACTTGGTGATGGTGACTAGAGAATTCTGTCAATCACTATCTTATCTGGAAGATTAACTCCCACTTGATTCAAGCGATTGAAGTACCCAGACAATCTGAGCACATGCTCACTAGTTGAGCGATTCTCCTCCATCTTTTAGCTATAGAACTTGTTGGAGACTTCATATCTCTCAACTCGGGTATTTGCTTGAAATATTAACTTCAACTCCTGGAACATCTCATATGGTCCATGACGTTCAAAACGTCTTTGAAGTCCCGATTCTAAGCCGTTAAGCATGGTGCACTAAACTATCAAGTAGTCATCATATTGAGCTAGCCAAACGTTCATAACGTCAGATTCGCTCATATTGAGCTAGCCAAACGTTCATAACGCCTCGCATCCGCTCTCGCAATAGGTCTGTCACCTAGCGGTGCATTAAGGACATAATTCTTCTGCGCAGCAATGAGGATAAACCTCGGATCACGGATCCAATCCGCATCATTGCTACTAACATCTTTCAATACAATTTCTCTAGGAACACATATAAAAACATAGGAAGCAACAATGCGAGCTATTGATCTACAACATAATTTGCAAAATACTACGGGACTAAGTTCATGATAAATTAAAGTTCAATTAATCATATTACTTAAGAACTCCCACTTAGATAGACATCTCTCTAGTCATCTAAGTGATTACGTGATCCAAATCAACTAAACCATGTCCGATCATCACGTGAGATGGAGTAGTTTCAATGGTGAACATCACTATGTTGATCATATCTACTATATGATTCACGCTCGACCTTTCGGTCTCGTGTTCCGAGGCCATATCTGTTATATGCTAGGCTCGTCAAGTTTAACTTGAGTATTCGCGTGCGCAACTGTTTTGCACCCGTTGTATTTGAGCGTAGAGCCTATCACACCCGATCATCACGTGGTGTCAAAGACGAAGAACTTTCATAACGGTGCATACTCGGGAGAACACTTCTTGATAATTTTAGTGAGAGATCATCTTATAATGCTACCGTCAATCAAAGCAAGATAAGATGCATAAAGGATAAACATCACATGCAATCAATATAAGTGATATGATATGGTCATCATCATCTTGTGCTTGTGATCTCCATCGCCAAGCACCGTCATGATCACCATCGTCACCGGCGCGACACCTTTGATCTCCATCGTAGCATCGTTGTCGTCTCGCCAACTATTGCTTCTACGACTATCGCAATCGCTTAGTGATAAAGTAAAGCAATTACATGGCTTTTGCATTTCATACAATAAGCGACAACCATATGGCTCTCTGCCGATTGCCGATAACTCGGTTACAAAACATGATCATCTCATACAATAAAATATAGCATCACGTCTTGACCATATCACATCACAACATGCCTGCAAAAACAAGTTAGGCGTCCTCTACTTTGTTGTTGCAAGTTTTACGTGGCTCTGCTACGGGCTGAGCAAGAACCGTTCTTACTACGCATCAAAACCACAGCGATAGTTTGTCAAATAGACTCGTTTTAACCTTCTCAAGGACCGGGCGTAGTCATACTCGGTTCAACTAAAGTGAGAGAGACAGACACCGCCGGTCACCTTTAAGCAACGAGTGCTCGGGCGGTGAAACCAGTCTCGCGTAAGCGTCGCGTAATGTCGGTCCGGCCGCTTCATCTCACAATACCGTTGAACCAAAGTATGACATCTTTGGTAGGCAGTATGACTTGTATCGCCCACAACTCACTTGTGTTCTACTCGTGCACATGACATCAACGCATAAAACCAGGCTCGGATGCCATTGTTGGGGAGCGTAGTAATTTCAAAAATTTCCTACGATCACGCAAGACCATGGTGATGGCATAGCAGCGAGAGGGAGAGTGTCCGTCCACGTACCCTCGAGACCCGAAAGCGGAAGCGTTATAACAATGCGGTTGATGTAGTCGTACGTCTTCACGATCCGACCGATCCAAGCACCGAACGTACGGCACCTCCGAGTTCTGCACACGTTCAGCTCGATGACGATCCCCGGACTCCGATCCAGCAAAGTGTCGGGGATGAGTTCTGATGCGGAGCATCCCACGTTCATCCCCATGTACACTCCATGTACTCTCCAAGCCCCAAGGATACATAAGATGAGACCTCGACTTTGCGCCATTGGACCTAAGGTGAACTCGCTCCTTTCCGAATCTTCCCTTTCCGCATGTAAGACATGGATGCTACTTCAAGAGCGGACCTTGTGCATACTCGGTACACCGAGGAGACCTTGGAGAGCCCAAGGACCAAGGCCAAGCGTCTTGTGAGCGAAGGAAGGAGAAGAAGAAAGAAGATCCGAGGCGGCGGTACTACCGCCAACACCAAGCGGTACTACCGCTAAAGGCCCCGAGCGGTACTATCGCCCCGTAAGCGGTACTACCGCTAACCAATGATACTACCGCCCCCCCTGCCGCTTCGCCACTACCGCTCAACCCGACAAGTACTAGTGTTACGTGACGATCCGGCCCCAGTACTACCGCTCAGCCCAAGCGGCACTACCGCTGAGCGGTACTACCGCCTTTGCAGTACTACCTACCGCTTGCACGCAGAGTCGGGCGAGGCCCATGTATCCCTCCTCACTTACCCCTTCGTGGACATATGCTATATAAACTCCCCACCTCCTCCTAGCTAGGGTTAGCTTTGGATTTGCTCATATTTCGGTGTGAGAGCCTTTGCTCATCCACTTGGCTACTTCTCCTTTCGAGATCGGGACCTCTCTGGAGAAGATCCCCAAGCGGATTCAAGACCCCCTCTTAGGGTGGACCCATCAAGACCTCCTCTCGGAGAAGAACGGCTACCCTTGTATCTTTCCTTTGTTGATCTCGGATCTTGTATCACTTTATGCATTCGATAATCTAGCACTTGTGTGATCGTTTTCTTGTCGGTTGAGTGACTTCTCCCTCGTTTTCCCCGTGTTTTCCGTCTCGTTCTTCGTGTTCCTCGTAGGGATTCTCTCCAAGCGTGAAAGATCGTCCACATAGGGTTTCGCCCTACATCATCTATGGTATCATGAGCCACGTTGATCACGTTTTTGGAGCCCCTACCCCTCTTTTTCTAGCTTGATTTTGTTGATTTCGTCCTAAATCGAAAATCCCCACCAAAAATAGCCCCAAATTTTTTTGTGATTTGTTAGTTTTGATGATGTTTTGTTGATTTTGATCCATGGATTTGCTTGGTTTCGAGTGGATCTAGCATTTCCCCAAGTTTCCCCACTTCCCATCCACGAAATCTCTCAATTTTGACCCCGAAATCATCCATTTCCGCCCCAAAATCGCTACTTCTATCCGGATTTGAAAAATCCCGACACGAGCGGTACTACCGCCCTTCAAGCGGTACTACCGCTTAGCACCTCAAGCGGTACTACCGCCCTTCCAAGCGGCACTACGCGCCTCCCGAGCCAGATTTTGCGAAAAACCCGACACGAGCGGTACTACCGCCCGTTCAAGCGGTACTACCGCTTCTGATGATACTACCGCCCTCCCGAGCGGTACTACCGCCCTACCCGATTTCAGCTTTACGAGTTTCACCGTTTTGCCCATAACTAATTCATCCAAGTCCGATTTTGGCGTTCTTTAGCTCGTTTTGAAGCTATTGACATCCCCTTCCCATAAAATACTACCATCACCATTTGACTCCATCAAATTTTGTGAACTTTGGCATCTTTGCCTAGGGCTTCCGCCACATCGTCCGTGATAACCACCATCGACTTCGCAACCTAACCAATTTTGTTCCCCATAGCATTAGTGGTTGCTTGAGTAGTGATTCGAGTCTCCTAAGGTGTTTGGCTACTTAGGGACGATTGCTTCTTCATCAACCACCACCACCACTTCCACATAACCTTGCCCACCATACACTTCCGACAACCCAACTTAACCCAATAGTTGTTTGAGCTTTTTGAGTTGTGGCTGGTGTCTCCTAAGGTGTTTCGCTACTTAGGGACGGCAACTTCAACTCCGACACGTGTATAGCCCATCATTCCACTTCCGCATTGCCAAGTGCAAACCACCACCGCATTCCCGCTACCACCATTTGACATTTTTCATTTGAGATTTTGAGTTCGCGGTTTTTCCGTTTCCTAAGGTGTTTCGGCTACTTAGGGACGAGTCTCCATCATCTTGGTATCTACATCAAGAACACCGCCACTCATCACCGCCAAGGACGGTAACCTCCATATCATATTGGTATCGTGGTATCCCTCCTTTGTATATTCCCCTTGCTATTGCATTGTTAACCCCTAGCCCATTTTGCGTTACTTGCCTATCGAGACTAGCCATTTGAGTATTGCCGGCAACGTTACTTGTGCACATTAGTGATCATACCTTCCATTACATACCATACCATATCATATTGGTATCATATCACCCATTGTGTCTCAAGTTTGTTCCCGCATACACACAATTGCTATCTTGGTTTGTGCATTGTGCAAAGTGGCCATACAAAAAAAAAGAAGAAGAAATAAAGCTTTTAAGCAAAAGAAAGAGAGCAAAGAGCTTGTAAGCAAGTGCCATAGCATCATACCACATTGCATATAAGATTGTCATATCCGATTATCTTGGATCATCTTGAGAGAAACAGGGAACCATACATACATAGCATACTTGGGATAGAAGTTTATCCATTTTGCATCTTATAGGTTGTGCACAAGTGTCGTATCCGCCTATTGAGCAATCGTGCTAGCGTCTCTCTTGAGTTGTGCAACACGGCGTTTCCGTGGATTCCACATTTTGTGCTCATTCCTTGGTTGCACGACCCCATTTATCTATCCGTGTGTGTGTTTCCGTGTGCCATTCTTTGCTATTGGTCCATTTGTTTCACTTGCAATTTGTGAATCTCTTTCAACATTATTGACTCTTGCTAACATTTTGCATTAAATTTTTGTGCCACTATCCTCACCGAGCTCCTCCATAAGCTTTACTTGTGTAGGTGTGAGAACCGACAAGGATTGGTACCAATAGTGCTATTTCATTGTCCGCATTTGAGTGAACTTGATTCATTTTCAACATCGGTCAAGGTACATTGGTATAAGTTCTTCTCTTTCTCCCACTCATATTTGCTCGAGTCTTGTGATGGATAGGCAAGGCATTTCATCTCCGGTCTTCGACAACAACGATGGCGTGAACAACTACATCACCAAAGCGTCTCTCTTGATCTACAACGACAAGTGCAAGGCACACAATCAAGATTGCGAGGCGATCGAGAACATCTCCATCGACATTCATCACTCCGAAGCAAGGAGAAGGGACTACTTCGACAAGAAGCTTGCCGCACATAAAGAGGAGCAAGATGCAAGGATGGAGGAGATTGGGCCTTGATCAAGTCTTCTTCCTTCGTCATCTTCAAGGCGGCGACGTTCAAGCCACAAGTCTTGGGCGCCCAAGCCATGCAAGCGCAAATCGTCCTCGTCCACATCTACATGGCGACCACCATCACATTCGTGATCAACATCGTCATGAAGGGCAAGTCACCTCAAGCATCATGTGCACGATTTACCATTTAACGACATCTACTACGAGCTCAAGCACGACAACGACATCATCATCATGAAGATGCTCCACAAGCCCTACTTCATGCCAAGTCGAGCTTCATAAGCACAAGAGAAGACCGCGAGACGACCACCACCAAGGCGGCGCTACGGCTACATCTACCACTTCGCATCTTCGCCAAGTGTTCTCAAGGCATCTTCGCCTTTGGACGCACGGCATCTTCGCCTACTTCCCACGGCACGCCTACATCGACTTCATCAAGTCCAAGGCGACCACCCACGAGCGAGGGCGACACTTCCATCTTGAAGCCCCTCAAGGAAGATGGCGAGCATGGGAAACTCCTTCGGTCATGGAGGCGAGCTATGAGGTGCCACATCATATGTTGACCCCGCGAGAACACGATCAACGACCACGAGGCCTGTTTCCTGCGAGCAAGCGAAGAACAAGCAAAAACTGAGATTGCAATCTGGATATTGCGAATATAAGATAAGCTTTATTGATCAAGGTGGGGTTACGTGGCGCCTTTGTCAATGCGTTGAACACAAGCGCAATCTGCGAGAAGTTGCAGCTATGGCGAACTTTTAATCTAAACAAAACCCAAGGTCTAAGCGGTGCCCTAAGGGCTGTATATATGGAGGAAGAGAAATTTCGTGGCCCTTGGTGGAGGTCGAAATCAACCCTAACTCTTGTTCCCCACATACGGACTCTAAAACAGCCTATACTTGTTTCGAAATTACATGGGCCTGGCCCACTAATAAGTAATGCCACACCTAGAATAGCCTCGGGGCGACATTTATGAAGTAGCATCTTGTATATTTCGTCAGGCTTCATGCACCATTATGGTGGCAAAGTCTGAAATCATCACTTGTAACTCCGTTCTTGTTCCCCTTGTGCATGGCATTATCTCCATGCTTGTTCTTGCTCAATGTCCATCCTTCTCCAAGCTAGGGCCTTCATTTGTAAGCAAAACAAATGTATCCAATTTAAGCGACATCATATTCTCATGAACATTAGAATCATTACCAAGAAGCGAAAGTACGATAATTTAATTGGCGTCTTGTGAGCTCTAGTAATTGGTCCAGTATATGTAGCGATTAGGGGCATGGGTGTAACAATGGTATTGATGTCCTCATCATCCTCCCTTCTTGAAATGAAGTCGTCCTCGTGAGCTCATATTCCTCACCAAATAAGGCTTCAAATCTGCAATGTTAAAAGTGGGACTAACCCCAAAATCTGCGGCAGCTCAAGTTTATATGCATTATCATTTATTTTCTCTTTTATAAATGGACCATCATACGTGGCATTAGCTTTGATTTGCATAAATTAGGAAACCTATCATTCATAAAATGTAACCAAACAAGATCTCCAGTGCAAAGACAACATGTTTTCTACCCTTATCTCCGACAAGTTTATATTTAGCATTCATACGCTCAATGTTTTCCTTAGTTATCTCATGCATTTGTAAAATCAATTCAGCACGTTCTTTAGCATCAAAATTAACCTTCTCCGAAGATGGAAGAGCAACAAATCAATAGGTGCGAGGTGGGAAGCCATACACAATTTCAAAAGGGGCACATCTTAGTAGTAGAATGCAATGAGCGATTATAAGCAAATTCAATATGAGGCAAGCATTCTTCCCACATTTTCTTATTATTCTTCAAAACAGCCCTAAGCATAGTAGACAATGTTCTATTGACTACTTCAGTTTGCCATCATCGGTTTAGGGGTGACAAGTAGTACTAAAAGCAGTTTAGTCCCCAACTTGGCCCATAAACATCTCCAAAAGTGGCAAAATTTAGTATCACGATCTGAAACAATAGTATTTGGCACACAAGCGAATAATTTCACGAAAGAACAAATCAGCAACATTAACATCATCGCTTTTATGACATGGTATAAAGTGTGCCATTTTGAGAATCTATCACGACAACAAATATGCTATCCTCCCTTCTTTGTTAAGGTAAACCTAAAACAAAGTCCATAGATATATCCTCCCAAGGAACACTAGGCACGAGCAAGAAGCATATATAAACCATGAGGATTGAGTCGTGACTTAGCTTTTTGACATGTAGTGCAGCGAGCAACAAAGCGCTCAACATCGTCATCTTTGGCCAAAAGAAATGTGTAGCAAGTATATCCTCCGTCTTCTTGGCCTTAAGTGTCCCATTAATCCTCCTCCATCGCCTCCTGCAACAACAAAAGGCAAACAGAGCTAAGCAGGAATGCATAGCTTGTGTACAGAACAAAACCATCATTAATAACGAACTTGTTCCATGTTCTTCTTCTTTACAATTCTGCATTACATCTTTAAAATCAGCATCATGCACATATTGATCTTTGATGGTCTCAAACCAAATATTTTGAAGTCAAGTTGTGAAAGCATAGTATGACGAGACAAAGCATCGGCAATAACATTTCTTTACCCTTCTTGTGTTTAATGACATAGGGAAAGTCTCAATGAATTCAACCCATTTAGCATGTCTACGATTCAGTTTAGCTTGACTTTTAATATGTTTCAAAGATTCATGATCGAATGTATAACAAATTCTTTGGGCCATAAATAATGTTGCCATGTCTCTAAAGTCCGACAGAGCATATAATTCTTTGTCATAAGTAGAATAGTTCAGACTAGGCCCACTCAATTTTTTGAGAAAGTATGCAACAGGTTTGCCATCTTGTAATAACACACCTCCTAATCCAATTCCACTAGCATCACATTCAAGCTCAAAGAGTCTTATTAAAAGTCGGGAAGTTGGAGTAAAGGGCATGTGTCAACTTATCTTTCAATACCGTGAAGGCTTCTTCTGTCATGCGGTACCCCCAAACAGGCACATCCTTCTTTGTAAGCTCATTGAGAGGTGCAGCAATGGTGCTAAAGTCTCTCACAAAGCGCCTAGAAACCAAGCAGTCAAGAAAACTCCTCACTTGTGTGACCGTTTTGGCTCGGCCAACTCTCAATAGCTTCAATCTTGGCTTTATCAACTTCAATTCCTGTGGAGTAACAACATAGCCAAGAAAGATACTGGTCGGTGCAAAGGTGCACTTCCCAAGGTTACCAAACAAGCGTGCATCCGTAGAGCATTAAAAACAGCACGTAAATGTTCCAAATGTTCTTCCAAAGATTTGCTATAAATCAGTATATCATCAAGTAAACTTCTACAAATGCGTCAATGAAAGCACGTAAAACTTACGTTCATTAATCTCATGAAAGTACTAGGGCATTAGTTAACCAAAAGGCATGACCACTCATATAATCAAACTTAGTTTTTAATGCTGTTTTCCATTCATCTCCCAATTTCATCTGAATTTGATGGTATCCACTCATAAAATCAACTTTGGAGAATATTGTGAGAGCCACTCAATTCATCAAGCATATCATCTAGCCTAGGAATAGGATGGCGATAACGAATAGTAATATTAATGCCTCTACAATCAACACACACATGCGTACCATCCTTTTAGGCACTAGTATAATAGGAACAGCACAAGGACTAAGAGATTCGCGTATATAACCTTTGTCGAGCAGCTCCTGTACTTGGCATAATCTCCTTCGTCTCCTCTCGGATTGATGTCGGTATGGTGCGGTTGGGTAGCGATGCGGCAAATTAAATCAATTTGATGCTCAATCCCACGAATAGGTGGTAATCCCGATTGCGCGTCTTGTGGAAAGGCGTCGTGAACTCTGCAAAATGTTAGTGACAGCGGGGCAAAAGGAAAACCGTCCTCGAATGAAAATAATGCCTC
>JAHIAM010003002.1:0-21112 GCA_021605205.1 Aegilops longissima
CGGTTATTTAGTTATGAAATAAATCATTTTAGCATGGCATATAAGCAAATTAATGCAAACAACAATTATAAACATTTAAATGTTGTTATCATGATCACGGATGACATGTGCAAGTTTTACAATTTTATTAAAAGTTGACATGAGCATGTTATGAAGCATTTGGTCACCATGGCGAAGCGAAAAGGGTGCCACGACAGCAATTCAAAAATGATGCCACGACAACAAATTCAAAAAATGATGCCACGGCAACATTCGGTTCGATAAATCGATTGAGATGCGGTGCAAAGGAAAGTGTGGATGTGGCGAGTCATGCAAGATGGTGGGGTGATCCCGATTACGGGTTCCCGCGGACGGTGGCATGGCAAAGGGGCATCGCAGGGCGATTCAATCCGGTGCAAAACTTCGAGCATCTCATACAACTCATGCATTCGATCACGATTCGGTCATCTCGGGGTTATACCTTGGCGTGCGTTGAGGCGGAATCGTTGGTAAAGGAAGTAGGCGTTCTCGCGATGATGCGTCGAGGAAGTAGTCATTACGGCGTAGTGGAAGTCGTTGTTCCGCGTGGCGGCGGTAGTTGTACTGCGTTTTTGGTAGATGTCGGGGTGCGTCGGTAGAGGAAGTAGTGGTACCGGCGGACAGTGGTCGTACGTTCGTTCGTAGATGTCGGGGTCGTCGGTGAAGTACTCGGCGCATCATCGTGGTACTTGGCAAAATTCTCGGAGAAGATTGAGCGGACGGATGCAGGTCTGCGGTGTAGTCAAACTTGGTGTATCGAAGAAGTACTTGGTGAATCCGTGGTGAACACGGTCGTAGTGGTACTTGGCTTTCGTAGACATCTAGGGTCATCGAAGCTGTACTTGGCGTCCACGGAACTAGCAGCGGAGCGCCCGGGTCTGGTCACGATCTTGAGGAGGTCGGCGGTGGCTGCGGGAACAGGGAGGCTACGCGGGGCGAGGCAAGCATGGTCAGCGACACAAAAGCAGCGAGATAGCAGCGGTGCCATCGCCGGGTGCGTAGGAGGTGGAGCTCAGCGGAGGAGGCGGTAGCGGCGAACTCCTGGTGGTATAGCGTCTGCGGCGAGGAAGGCCGTGGGGGCGGCTGGGGGCGAAGGCAGGCAGCCAACAGCAGCTCCGGTGGCCGGCAGGCGGGGCTCGAGAGAGGTGGAGAAGAGGCGGCGAGGGGCTCGGCAGCAGGGCGCTGATCACGGGGAGGAAGGAGGCGGAGGAAGGCGGGGGCTCTGGCTGTGGCGCGGAGTTAAGCAAAACCAGCAGAGAGCGGATGGCGCCAGTGGAGGGAGGAGAAATGGGGAGGAGGTTGGGGCGGTGAGGCGACAGGGGATCAGACAGCGGCGGCAGGAGGGAGATCGTGGGGAGATGAGGGGAGGCAATGTGGGGAGTTCTGGCCAGGAGAGGAGAGATCGAGAGATGGGGATTCGATCGGGGCTGGGGCTCTTGATCGGCTAGAGATTACAGTGAGGCGGTTGGGCCTTGGGAGGATGGATGGTCCGACCTCTTGTGGGCTAGGAAGCCCAGCTAGGCTGGACTTAAATAAAGGAAGGGAAAAAAGGTTTTCCATTTTTTCATTCTGAGAAAAGAAACAGGAGCAAAATATTTATTTGGAGGAACAAATAAATATAAGTTGGAAAACTGGCATGGGGCTTCTTTGGCATAACTCAAAGTGCCACAACTTGAACCGAAGCCAAATGGAGAATGATCGAGGATTTAGAATAGGTGGAAAGCAGAGAGATTAAAATGCAAGTTTGATCTGATTGGCTTCCAAATAAATGGAATATTTTATTATAGATCCTAATAATATTGAGAGGCTTTAATAAGTTATAAAGAGAAATCACAAGTGAAATCCTCGATTTAAATGGATCGAAAAATCCATACAATTTATTTAGATGAGTTTTTAAAATTAAATGGCATGATGAGATGATGCAATGCAAGAATGACATGATGAATGCAAACAAAACAAATCACTGCGACAAAACTGGAAACCACGGAAGGCAAGCTGAAGCTCGGTCTTGGGCGTCCGGCAGACTTCAAGCTAATTGCCTTGTTAGAGCCGCGGACTCACCTATCTTTCTTTGGTGCCTTTTGTAGCGGGGAGACAGCTCACCTCCTTTGGATCGTTGTTGGTGTCAAAACCGGCGGATCTCGGGTAGGGGTCCCTAAGCTGTGCGTCTAGGCGGATGGTAACAGGAGACAAGGGACACGATGTTTTTACCCGAGTTCGGGCCCTCTCGATGGAGGTAATACCCTACTACTCTTGATTAATATTGATGATATGGGTAGTACAAGAGTAGATCTACCACGAGATCAGGAGGCTAAACCCTAGAAGCGAGCCTATGGTATGATTGTTGTTAGATCCTCTGGACTAAAACCCTCAGGTTTATATAGACACGGATAGGTTAGGGTTACAGTCGGTTACAATGGTAGGAGATCTACATATCCGTGTCGCCAAGCTTGCCTTCCGCCAAGGAAAGTCCCATCCGGACAGGGGCGAAGTCTTCAATCTTGTATCTTCATAGTCCGAGTCGGCCAGCGGTGATAGTTCGGCTATCAGGACAGCCCCTAATCCGGGACTCCTCGGTAGCCCCGAACCAGGCTTCAATGGCGATGAGTCCGGGCGTTGATTGTCTTGACATTGTGGCGGGTTCTTCTCCAAATTCCCATACTTAGCCGAATAGTGTCAGGCCGATAAATGCTGCGCTCCTTGGCTTCTCTTAATAATGGTCATCTTCCGTGTTTGAATGAATCACGAAAAGCCAGGGTATATTACAATTACTCCCCTAGCTGCGCATAAATGAGCTGCCTACAAAGGCGAGGTCCTAGATCTGAGTCACACCATCCCCCTTGTGAGCTTTCATCGGGCGCCTCGACCAAAGCCCATTCCATCATGGGCGATCGTCGGCTCCTCCTCTCGCGCTCCCAGCCCTCGGCACAGAAGTGGGAGAGATGCTCGGTCCCGCATAGCGAGCTAGTTATACTTCAAGCCAAAGATTTCTTCCCCGGCCTTCATGGTTCAGTTCGAGCGGACTTGCCACCTACAAAGGCGGAAAGCAAGCGGAGTATCCCGATCCCTCTAAAGGAGGCGGGTATGCTTCATCTCTTATCTAGTAAGAGGACTCGGATTTCCAATCCATCCGTTTCTCCGGGGCTCTTGGAGTTCTCGGCCTCTAGTTGCACCACCTTAAATCTGCCTCCATTTTGCACAGCGGGCTTCGTGGCCCTTTGCGAACTGTTCTGGGTGTCGAGGCTCATTTGGGCTGTGGAAGAGATTATTATGCCTAGTACCCGTTCTTATGAGGGTCAATATATCAAGTGGGGGCGAGCTATAGCGCATCACGGGACGGATACCTATCCGGAACCACGAAGAAAGCGTCAAAGACTCGCCGGAATGGTTTTACATGGAGGGCGTCCAGCTGCGGATCCTGTTGGATCGGCCTTGGAGTTCAACAATGCTCCTCACGAAGAAGCGCCTAAGCTAAGCGCCTCGGAGCCCCGGAGAAATGACGGGATGTCCTCTATTTGATGAGCGAATAAGATTCTTGGCTCATGCGGATTGACCATGATTAGAGTCATGGCAATGTGCATTATGAGGGGAGTTCAGCCGCTCCAATATAGGGGCCACCCATGTGGGACTTCAGCGGGGAGGGCGATGCCACCGCCATGGCTGCAAAGGGCGGGATCGGTCCCGGCTGGTGAAGATCTTATGCGCCATGTATAAAGGGGGAGGAGGATTTCCTCGCGTCAATCCTTGAAGGAGTTTTCTTGAATAACCCTCGAAGTTGGGTAAGCAAACATCTTTGTGACCTGTCGATCCATGTTCCGTGGTTAAATATCTCATTTCATGGTTTCTAACGCGAGGCTGTGCGGATATGGAGAAGATACACAGCCGCCCCACAACCCGAGGATCGGGCGGTCCTCGATCCGACCTCAAGAGGATCCGAATATAAAGGTGGAGTTGATCGACGGGGTATTCCACCAACAGCATCGACAATGCTTTGGTTGCCATTCTGACGATTACCACAGAATACTTCCGGCCTCACGAATGGCGAGACCAAGGTCCCAATAATACGATAATGACCCATCGTGCTTATTTCTTGATCACCGTATACCAATGGTGTTTGCAGGCTAAAAAGAAGTGCGGTCCGGATCGAAACTCGCCCATAGCGGTATGGCGTGTCACCATACTCCCGGATTGATTCTGGAAGGCGTACTGCTGGTGCTCTTTTCGGAAAAAGCTCGCGGGACTGAGTCGGGAGGTTGTAATCAAACCTTCACGGCCAGGTTTCAAAGCTGGTCGGAGGCTGGCGAGCATGAGGCGTCGTCGGATGCTCCTCCGACGAGAGGATGCCGACAAATTGTCCGCCACCAACTGCGGTGGGCGCCATGAATCCCAGGCGCCGCCGGACAGTTCTTCGTGGACGCATGTTTCTCCCAAGGGCCTTGAATGCCTTCAATTGGAGATCGCACCTCCGTGCCGCTCAAGATGGTCTAGCGAGCCACGGAAGCGGTATGTAAAGGACATCTGGTAAGGAAATTTGCGATTATATATGCGGTAGCCCGAGACTTAAAATAGTTAGAATAACTGATTTAAGGATCATTTGTTATCTGAGATCTTCTGAGAAAAGAATACCCGACTGTCGGGGCTTGAAGAGTGCAAGGCCCAACTTGAGGCCGCACTAGCCGCATCTGAGGGAACCACGAGACCCCCTCGGTAATATCGCTTCAAAGATAAATAGTTTATGAAGTGCGGCGGGTGTGTAAATCGACAAAAATATTGCAGATGGCGCGGACTAGATCGGACAAGCAACAGCTCTTGCGCCAGCTAAAGGCGGCGAGGCGTGCTTACGAGTGCGGCGGGGAAAAATAACCTCAAGATGCCAACACCAAGCTGGGTGAGGAACTAAAGGATGTTCGTGCCCGGTTATGCGACTCCGTAAAGGAGAATCGGCTAACCGTCGCGGCATTTTAGATAAGTGCTTGAGCGAACTTTGAAAAGTTGGCGAGGAAGGCGACTAACATAAACATGTATGTAGGTTTGCTCACAGGTCGTCACGAGGAGGAGATGCCCAGTTCTTGGTGATCTTCTTCCCGAATTGCGTCGGCTACCTGAACAAGTCCGGCGGTGATGAAAGGCATCGGCCGAGCCTTGTGGCCATCTATCTCCCTGCCGAAGGCATTGGGGAGCTGGCGAGGCGGCTTCAAGGAGCATGGCGGCGCTTCCGACTATGGAAGATATCGGCCTGCCGTCAAAGGCGCCGAGGAGGCTGGGCCATGGTAAAGGCAGCGGTACGAAGGCTGACCCAAACCACATGGCGAGTCGGACTGTGGGGCTGATGGGATGGAGATCCTGTAAGCAGTGTCTGACCAAGTAGAATTGGCGTAAGTATTCCAACAAGATTGTAAATTAGATAGCCTATTAGATGGCATTGAGGAGGAATACAATGAGTCGAGTTGACTATGTAAAAATATGACATGAAAAATGTCTTCTAGCGGATTGTAGATCGTTTGTCATAGCGGACCTTTTAGCCCGACCTCGGGACCCAATAGTCAGGTGTGTCCGAATACCTTCGTGGTTATATAAGAACCGGGGTATGCATGGAGACAAGGCGTAGGGGTCATTATTGCTGTGTCGGACAAGTGCCCAACTAGTTATGTTATATTACATGGATAGTAAGAAACATCTTCGGGAGAATAGTTCGTTAAGGGTTCCTTTATTTGGGATGCATGCCCTAAAGTGCATGTCAAAGCTGCTATGAAAGCAGAAAATCATCAGGGGCAGATGGGTAAATAGTTAAAATCATCTTTCAGTTCACCGACCGAATATTCCCTTAAGAGCGCTAGCTTTCGGCTTCACCCGGTCTGAGGTACACATCCGGTGACCAGCGATAACAATCGCGAGAGGTGCTCCTTTACCACCTAGCGAACAATCGGGAGCGTGAGGGGTAAGCACGGGAGCGAGCAACCCAGCTTGGCCAAAACTTAAGTCATATCGATGCATATAATGGTGAATAAAAGGTACATGCGGAAGTTTAGCATGTGTTGGGCATAAAGCCCGTATAAATAAGCTTACATTAAAAAGCCCCGAGTATAATGGCGCGGACAGCGCGTCAAGTATGTCTTGAAAAAAGCATAAGCGAGCCTCTAGAGGCTTCAAGAAGAAGGAGGAGGAAGGAGAGAAATAAAAGACAGCAAAAATAGAAAATGTGGGCGGAGGAAGGAGAGCGAACTTGGAGTCGGCGCTTAGGCGTAGAATCTTCGTAGGCGGGCTGCGTTCCATGGGTTCGGCTCGAGTCGGTTATCCGATCGTTTCGCATGAGACGGTATGCTCCGCCGGTCGGGACCTGGTCGATGATGAAGGACCTTCCCATTTGGGCTTGAGTTTGTCCTTTTTCTTGTCCGTGAGGCGTAGAACTAGTTAAGCCAGCGTTATAAGCTTTGGCCCGTACTTCCTGCTTTGATATCTTGAGCCTGCTTTGTTGATAGAATGCGGAGCGAGCTTTTGCCACGTCGCGCTCCTCCTCCAATGCGTCAAACTGTCCTGCCGATCGAGCTCGGCTTCTCTTTCTTCATACATGCGCCTTGAGGTGAGTCATGTATTATGTCATGAGCAAGACTGCCTCTGCGCCGTACACCATAAAGAATGGTGTGAATCCGGTAGTCTGATTCGGCGTGGTCCGCAGCCCCAGTCTGGTCGAGCTCCTCAACCCGGTCGTGTTAGATTCCTTGAGGACCGCACTAGTCTGGGTTTAATGCGCTCATGATTAGACCATTTGCTCGTTCGACTTGGCCGTTGGTTTGAGGGTGATAGGCGAGGCGTGTCGAGCTTGATGCCCATGTTTTTGCACCATAATTTGACCTCATCGGCCGTGAAGTTGGTGCCGTTATCGATGATGATCTTGTGGGGACACCGTAGCGGTGCACTACCCTGATATGAAGTCTATCACGGTCCGGATTGGCCGTTTTAACGAGCTTGGCCTCTATCCATTTGGTGAATTTATCCACCATGACCAATAGGTATTTTTGCTTGTGGGTTCCTCCTTAAGGGGTCCAACCATGTCAAGCCCCGGACCATGACGGCCGGTGATGGGTATAGTTTTGAGGCGGTGGGTGGCATGTGGCTTTGGTTAGCAAAAAGCTGGCAACGGCGCATCGTTGGACTAAGTCCTGCGCATCTGCCGGGCCGTCGGCCAATAAAATCCTGTCTGGAAGGCCTTGCCTACAAGGGCCGGGCTGCGGCGTGGTGCCCACCAGTCCGGCATGAATTTCAGCCAGGAGGTTTCGCCCTTCCTCTTGGAGATACACCTTTGAAGGACTCGGTAGTGCTTTTCTTATAAAGCTCTCCCTCATGGACTTTATAGGCTTTAGATCGCCGTACTATGCAGCGAGCCTCATTTTGGTCTTGGGAGTTCCTGCCTAGTTAGGTAGGCTAGGAATGGTTCCGTCCCGCAGGCGATAACCGCCATTATTTCGTGGGCGGAGGTGTTATCTCGGTGGCGAGCCTCCGATTGTGTCGAGTGTTGGCGTCGGGCGGTGCGGTTGGGTCGGTTATTATTGCGGACTCCCTTCCCATAATGCGGATGGCTTGAACAGCCGTTCGAAAGAAGATGTTGGGTGGGGCGGCATCGCGTTTTGCACCGATGCGTGCCAATATATCCGCCGCCTGGTTGTTATCCGGGCTATATGATGAAATTGAGCCCTTGAACCGTCTTGACATTTTAGGACCGCATTGCGGTATGCTGCCATTTTGGATCTTTGGCATCAAAGTCTCCGTTTATTTGAGATATCGCGAGTTGAATCGCGCACCTCTAGGCGTTTAATGCCCATGGAAGCTGCCATCCGGGAGGCGTGCGAAGGGCCTCGTATTGGCTGCGTTGTTGGAGTCCGTATACATTATCTGAAGGGCGTATTGGACTGTGTCCCGGTTGGGGGCGTCGGGGCGACGCCAGCCCAGGCCGGCCAACATTTTGGAGCCGTCAAAGTGCATGATCAATTGGAGTATCGCCGTACTCTTTAGGGAGTTGACGGTCCATTCGACCCGCGAAGTCGGCCAAAACCTGCGACTTAATAGCTCGTCGTGGCTTATAAGTTATGTCGAATGGAAGGAGCTCTATGGCCCATTTAGCAATCCGGCCCGTCGCGTCGCGGTTGTTTATAATGTCGTTAAGAGGTGCCGGAGGCTACCGTTATCGAACACTCTTGAAAGTAGTGTCGCAGCTTCGGGATGCCATGAACACGCGTATGCTATCTTTTGATAGTGTGGGTACGGGACTTGCATGGAGTTAGGGACGGTGGACACATAGTAAACGGTTTTGAAGAGGAACGGTGTCCGTCCGTTCTCGTTCGACAACGAGCACCGCGCTGACAACTTGATGTGTTGCGGCGATATATAATAGCATTGGTTACGCCCACGTTGGCGCGGCGGGACGGTTGTTGCCAAAATGGCCTTTATTTCTTGAGTCCGGCCGTGGCGGCATCAAATCCACTCGAAGTGTTGGTGCGGAGGAGGCGGTAAAGGGTAGCGCCTTTTCTCCCAAGCGGAAATAAAGCGGCTTAGAGCCGCTCGCATCCGTCAATTTTGTATTTGTTTGAGGTCTTTTGGAATATCAATTGTGTGAGCTCGGATCTTGGCTGGGTTTGCTTCAATTCCTCTACGGACACAATGAAGCCAGGAGCTTTCGGCTGGAGCGAAAGCGCATTTTCGGATTGAGCTTGATGTCATATTTTGAAGATTGTCGAATGTGAGCCTCAAGTCGTCTACTAGAGTTTCGGCGTGCTTGGTTTTGCGACCCGTCATCTACATATGCTTCCTTTGTTTTGCCGATCTGGTTTGCGGACATATACGAATCATCGCTGATATGTTGCTCGGCGTTTTTGAGCCCAAAGGGCATTGTGTTGAAGCGAGCGGGCGTATGGAGTGATGAATTTGTTGCAGCTTAGTGCAGCTCCGCCATCTTGATTTGGTGGTAGCAGATGCAGCGTCGAGGAAGCACAATGAGTCGTGTCCTGCTGTAGCGTCAATAATTTGATCAATTCGAGGGAGGAAGGGATCCTTTGGGCAAGCCTTATTAAGGTCTTTAAAATCAACACATAGGCGCGGATTTATCCTTCTTTGGTACCATCACCGGGTTTGCTAGCCAGTCCGGATGTTTTATATCTCGATGAATCCGGCTTCCAAAAGTTTGGCTAGCTCCTCTCCATGGCTTTGTCTCTTGGGTTCGGAAAAGCGCCGAAGAGCCTGTTTGGTGGCTTGAATCCTTTTAGGATATTTAGGCTGTGCTCGGCCAGCCGGCGTGGGATTCTGGCATGTCGAAGGGTGCGAGCAAAGATGTCCCGATTTTCTCGTAGAAATTCTCGTAGTCTGGCGTCTACATCAGGGTTTAATTGTGCCCCAATGGAGCCGTCTTTGCGAGGTCCGTTGGGTGGACTTGGAATTTGACTATTTCATCCGCTGGTTTAAAGAGGTGGACTTGGATCTTTTATCAAGTATCACATCGTCCACATTCACCGTGGGCGCATCGCGGATGAGTTCCTCGGCGCTAGGGCTTCGGATAGTGCCTCGAGGGCTAGTCGGCTGTCTTGTTTTCGGTAGCGAGTGCTATGTTGGATCACTAGCGAGAGTGATGATTCCGTTAGGTCGGGCATTTTAAGCTTCATGTACCCATAATGGGGTATAGCTTGAAAAATTGTGAATGCCTCTCGTCCTAATAAAGCATGATATCCGCTGTTGAGCAGGGCCACTTGAAATGTGACCTCCTCGGACTGTAATTGTCCGTGAGCGAACACTCGTCGGTGTGATTTTTCTGTGCAGCATGCTTCCGGCTAGGGATTATTCCTCTAAAGGTTGTCTGCTTCGCTCAATGCGGTTCAGTCTATTTCCATTTTGGAGGGTTTCCTCATAGATGAGGTTTAGTCGCTGCCGCCATCCATGAGTACCTTAGTAAAGCGAAATCCACTATCGGATTGAGGACCAATGCGGTGGTGCTCGGGCTGTTGAATTTAGGTTAAATCACGGCATTAAAGGTAATAGCCGTGTCCTCCATGGATTTATTGTTGCTACTTGGTAGACTTGGCAAGGTTGCGGGTGTTCGTTTTCGCATGTTATTTGATCACGAAAGTCTCGAAAGGCTATTAACACCGTCTTGGTGTTCTTTGGGCTGGGATTACGAAGCTAGAAGCTCTTAGCCACTTTTGGCCACTGCCGTAGTATCCAACATGCTCGAAGGCTATGAGTTGGAGTGGCGCCCTCTGTCTATGAATTTTGCGAGGTCCGTTTAGCCAACCCTCGATGCGGTTCCGTACCCTTTAGGGGTTTTGGTTTTGGTGTTTAACCCGGTGCTTGATAATGATGCACCCTTTTATTTCGGACTAGGGATGTATTGGGGCGGATTATCCCAAAATTTACTTTCGGTTTTCAGGTGCTCTCCATCGCATACAGTACTTTTGTACTATGGTCACCAAGTCAACAAAGCGTGTAATTTATGACGACTTATGGCGTTTAGGATTCCTTGTCCGTGCAATTATTGCAGAAAATTGGGATTCGTCCTCCTCTCGGCGATCCTTTATCCTGTTCATAACCGGGAGAATCGCCCGATAATGATGTCTTGTTTCAGCGGGCTCTTGCGGTCGGGATAGATCGCTAATGTTTGGGTGGCGGGTGGAACGGATCGGAACCCGTCAATTTAAGACTCGAGGGCGGAAGTTTCGAACTTCGGAAGTTTGGATTTTGAGTGTTATCAATGAATCCAACCCGCGCTGACTTTAAGTTCAGGGCTTGATCGACATCCGTCCCTCTGCGGGAATCCGGCATGGAGGATCGGGAATCGGACGTAGCTAGTCCTTAAGATAGAAGAAGAATCGCGCATTGCTCCTCTATCACAGCAACATGATGGGTAGCACAGGGAGAGTTGATCTCTCTCGAGATCGGTTTAGGCCCGATCCGGTCGTAGTCTGTGGCGACTCGAGCGGCGATCACGATCAAGAGCTCGTTCTGGAGGAGAGCTCGATCGGATCTAACTGTTTGGCAAGTTCGAACTAACATGGAGATTGGTTTCGATGACTCGAGAGGTCATCGTCGGTGTGATGGCGAACTAGCGGTCATGAGAAAACCACCTAGCGAAGAGTCGACCCGGTGGCCAAGGCTTCTTTGGCGATAGTATCGTCTTTAAAGGCGGGATGAGGCATCCTACGATGGCGGCAGCGGAAGAACTCTCAATGAAAGCACCAATGTCGGTGTCAAAACCGGCGGATCTCGGGTAGGGGTCCCGAACGTGCGTCTAGGCGGATGGTAACGAGGAGACAAGGGACACGATGTTTTACCCGAGTTCGGGCCCTCTCGATGGAGGTAATACCCTACTCTGCTTGATTAATATTGATGATATGGGTAGTACAAGAGTAGATCTACCACGAGATCAAGGAGGCTAAACCCTAGAAGCTAGCCTATGGTATGATTGTTGTTAGTCCTGCGGACTAAAACCCTCCGGTTTATATAGACACGGATAGGTTAGGGTTACGAGTCGGTTACAATGGTAGGAGATCTACATATCCGTATCGCCAAGCTTGCCTTCCACGCCAAGGAAAGTCCCATCCGGACATGGGGCGAAGTCTTCAATCTTGTATCTTCATAGTCCGAGTCCGGCCAGCGGTGATAGTTCGGATTATCCGGACACCCCTAATCAGGACTCCCTCAATCGTCAAAAGCTGATACACACTTACGTGATGCTATTGAACACAATGGCATCATCTCGCCATCAACAAGCGAGATGGCACCACAATTCTTTGAGACGGCGTGTGTAAGTTGTTTCGTCGATGTTAATGATGGCGCCATGACCTTTATTTGAACTTTGTGTGATGATTGGCATATCCTGTTTGAGCAGAATTTGAGTAGAACTATAGCGATGTATTAGAGACGCCGTAAATCAGCTATATTTGGAATGAGTTAATTCATGCGATTGTGACCATGTTAGTACAGCCAATTTGCACCCCTGAGTAATCAAACGGTTAGGAAGATATGGATATTCTCCTTATTTTATAGTAATCTATATACTACTAAATATGAGTGTGTATCCATGGCCATGTTAGTTTCCTCATTTTCATGATGTAGAAACATGCATCACACTGTTGGTTTCATCTAACCATACATTAGGGAAGTAAATGTGCATATGGAGAACTCTGTATTTGGAAGTAGTGAAATCATGTAATGCTTACCATGTGAACATACCTATATTCTCCCTTCAGTAATCAATGGCTAGAATAATATCCTCATAAAAATTTTGCCCACAGAACATGAGTATATAACAATGCATGGTCTGTTAGTTTCCTTGAAGAATTTTTTTCTGAGGACAGAACATGATTACATAACATGCATGACATGGTAGTTTCCTGTGAAGAATCGACTTCGAGATAACATGAGTATAACCATGCATGGAACTTCTATGTTTCGAACCGGTATACATTTCCTGTATTTCCTCCAGTTCAACGAGGGACATATCAATGTTGTTTCTTGCATTATCCTACTCATAGTCTAAACAATGTTGATCTTACATTAACAATGCCTATCCTTTTGATATGATGCAATGTCCCTCTGATTACTGCCCTTTGTAATCACACCACCTTTGCCAAAAGCAGGGGAAGCACAACTAGTTCCTTGCTCAATCGAACTGACAACAAAAGGCTGATGATCATTGGACACATGAGCGGAAAAGTTATATTGCAAAAACCGCCTTGTATACAGCCCTTTGTGAAATCGTGAGTATCCGGATAGTGGTAATTCGTCTATGAGCAGGATACCGACTTGTTGGGGCCTTGAGTTTTTGAGTTGGCGGGTGAACAGCCTTGGTTCACACTCTCTGTTTCTCGGATCAATTATCCGATTAACGAGGAGATCACCGTTGGCAAGGACCTTGATGGCGGAGAGGCTCTGTTTGCTATGGAAATTGTGTCTACAGCGAGCCCTAGGACTTGAGGCAAACTCCCTAATTGTCAGCGATACAACTGCAGCCAAAAGAAGGTGAGAATGACAAAGGCATCTGGATTAACTTTGATCCTTGGATGTCTCAAGTCCGACGAGCGATGATGTGCTTCAAGCCTTGAGTTGATAGGTGAGGAGTCTGGACTAGGGGGTGTCCGGATAGCGAACTATCATCTTTGGCGGACTCCAAGACTATGAAGATACAAGATTGAAGACTTCGTCCCTTGTCAGGATAGGACTTTCCTTGGCGTGGAAGGCAAGCTTGGCGTCTGAATATGTAGATCTCCTACCATTGTAACCGACTACGTGTAACCCTAACCCTATCTGGTGCCTATATAAACGGAGGGTTTTAGTCCGTGGGACGAACAACAATCATACCATAGGCTAGCTTCTGGGGTTTAGCCTCTACGATCTCGTGGTAGATCTACTCTTGTACTACCCATATCATCAATATTAATCAGCGGGGTAGGGTATTACCTCCATCGAGAGGACCGAACCTGGTAAAAACATCGTGTCCCTTGTCTCCTGTTACCATCCGCCTAGGCGCCTGAGTTTGGGACCCCTACCGAGATCCGCCGGTTTGACGCGACATTGGTGCTTTCATTGAGAGTTCCTCGTAGCCGTCACCGATAGGCCGATGGCTCCTTGATCATCAACAGCAGCGCGATGCAGGGTGAACTTTTCTCCCGGACAGATCTTAAATATTGGCGGCTTTACTTTGTGGGCCAATTCGCTAGGCCATCGGAGCGGATCGAAAGCTCGCCCTGGCCATCGGTCAGATTTGGAAGTTTAAACTACGGGCGACATCGCGGAGACTTGATCTTGACGGATTGAGCGCGACTAAGCGCGCACTATCTCGATGGGCATGATCTAACTCTGCGCGAGCAGTGTCTGGAGGCGCACTAGTGTCCGCTCGAACATTGATTGAGCCGATCGAATGGTTGGTTGGACACCACCTCGGGGCTGAAATCTCTGGCGATTGGGCGAACACAATCCTGTCGCTGCGAAGGCCGTGACTCCAGGTGCGGACTCCTCTCCGGACTCCGAACCCTCCGTGCCCTGCCGTCGAATCCGATTGGGCGCGGGTCATGGAGTTCACTGCCCGGACATCTTTCGGCATTTTCGCCCTTTGGCGGCATCCTGAATTCACTAAAGTCTCTCTCTTTATCGGAGAGCCCTGGCGGACTACGGTCGGGAAGGTTGAGATCACGGACAACGAAGAAATTCAGCGCCCACCACCACCCACTTTGTAGCCCTTTGTTGAAAGCTTACGGCGTGCTCGATTTGACTCGAAGACATCGGCGATATGGGCGGCGATGTAGGAGACAACCATGAACCAGCACCTATGGGATCTGGACAACCACCTCATCCCATGATGTATACATGGTGGATAAACCTAAAGGAAGTGACGAGGAACAGCGGGGCGCTACAAAGGATAAATCCCTCGGCGGTCAAAAGCGGCAGCGTAAATGCGCACCAAGTCCGCCTCAACAAAGACCCAGCCATAGAGCAGGGCGAACCGGTGGGCGGCGAACATTCTATCGAGCAACCGTCCGAACAGGACAACTTGGATAAAAACCTGTCCTGGCGAAGATAACGGTCCGGACGATCTCACGCCGGACAAATTGTTGGAGCAGAATAACCTCCACAAAAGGCTGCGTCGCCCCGCTGGCGTAGCTGAAAAAGAAGCGGAAGCTCAAAACAGCGGAAGATGCACTCGAGAATCAGATGGAGCAAAGTATTCAACACCCTTGAACAAATCTGGCGACGATCGCGAACAAGAAACTACAAAGAAAACTACTGCCCGAATTTGATGAGGAGGCCTTGACCCCACAATCAAAAAAGTAAGAAGGCCACCGGTCGGATGGGCGACCCCACATAAAGAAGGCGGCAAATGGCACACTTTACAAGCGATCTGCGATCCGCATAAGGATTCACATCAAAAGGATGGCCCGATTAGGTCCATCTATGGGTAGAAAGCAAGCTCTTCAAAGCAATGCAACCGCCAAATATCCGAACATCACGGCACACCCAAATATAGGGGTGCACTTTTAAATGTTTCACCGATGAGGTCTTTGGATCACGAATTCCCGGTGAGATTCAAACCCGTAAACATAGAGGCATCTGACGGAACAACAAACCACAGATGCGGATTGAGGATTACATCCTCCACATACACATGGCTAGAGGAGATGATCTCCGCCATAAAATACTTACCCCTCAAGCTCAAAGGGCCAGCCCGGCATTGGCTCAAAGGCCTCCTGAAAATACCATTGGAAGTTGGGAAGAGCTCGAGGATGCTTTTGGGCAAATTTTCAAGGGACTTATGTCCGTCCTCCGGATCTGAGCGATTTAAGTCATATAACTCAACAACCGGAGAGTCGGCCGCATAAATTCTGGAACAGGTTCCTCACCAAAAAGAACCAAATAATCGACTATCCGGACCTTGAAGCCTTAGCAGCTTTCAAACACAACGTCCAAGAGGCGAATGGCTCGCCGAACACCTCGGCGGGGAGAAGCGAGAACCATGGCTGCATTAACAAGCCTCATGACCCGCTTTTCGCGGGAGAGGTAGTTAGCTAGCAAGATGCAGCACCAGCGACCCAAGTACATCCGAAGTCAGGAATGGGAATGGGAAACCACGGCGCATAACAAGGACCAGCGCGGATTAAAGGAGCGGTCCAAAAGCGCGGCGATCAGCGCAGGATTCCTCACGCGAGAACAATAAAAAACTGCCCCTTAAGGACAATAGCGATGAGCTATCAACAAACAAAATCTTGGACAAGATATGTCAAATCCATAGCACTCCGGGAAGCTTGCAAACCATACCCACGAGATTGTTGGGTCTTCAAGCAGTCCGGCAGACTCAACGCCAAACACAAGGGCTCGACACACCAAGTGAGGATGATAGCCGAACCCCAAGCGAGCACAGGAAAACAAAGAATTTCCCACAAGAGGTTAAAACAGTAAACTCACTTCACGTGATACAAGGGAAAAAGCAGGCGGCGCCCATTAAGATCGCGGCGCACATACTACTAGCGAATTACCAACCTGGTTGTCAAAACCAATCACCTTCGACCATCGGGACTACTCCGAAAGTATCAGGAAAAGCAGGATGGACTGCCTTGATATTGGATCCTATAATCGGCGGATTCAATTTACACAAGTCCTCATGGATGGCGGCGATGACATAAACCTGATATATCGGGACACAATCTGCAAGATGGGGATAGACCCAACGAAATTTGCCATAGCAACACCTCCTTTAAAGGGGTAATGCAGGCCCATATGCCCATTATGCGGGCTCCCTCTTGCTAGAAGTTGTGTTCGGTTCATCAAACAACTTCCGTCACGAAAAGTTAGTCTTCCATATCGCCCCATTTAAAAGTAGCCATCAAGCACTATTGGGGCCTGAAGCTTCGCCCGCTTTAACATAATACCGCATTATGCATCTCTTACACTTAAAATGCCGGTCAGCGGCATCATCTCATTAAAAGGAGTATTAAGTGTTACTCGAGCACGGAAGAATGCGAGGCTGCCTTGACAGCCCGACACCAATCGGCTCCGCTAACCAAAGCACTGAATAGGTAATTGAACCCCGGACACGGCTAGGCGAGTCGGTGCCTATAGCGGCATACCCCGTACAAGGGTTGCGCATGTACAACAAGAGACAATAAAGCTCAATTTTATTCACTTCTCGAATCGTACTTTGTTTATTTAATATAAAGTACATTTTTAGCATGATCCTTTTTTCTTTTCAACTAAGTTCCTCTCTTTTACGGATGAACAGCGTGCTACACCCGTCCGAGAAAGCGGCTGCGCGGAGACACGGTAGCAGAGCGTGCGATGAGGACCGTTGCAAGGATTCTTTTGATTAAGACCAGCGTAAACCTTTTTCTGTCTCTTGTTGATACACATCCCTGGTTTCTAGTTATAACCGAGGAGGAGGTGGCGTTTTGGCATCGGCGCGTTAAATTTTGCGTGCACGGACACTGGGGCTTATTACCAAGGGCATTGTTACGCCCGCTTTATAAAGACCGAATACCTTAGGGAGTGTTGGCATCTCGAGTTAGGCCTTATATGCATCAGCTCGAATCATGTCTTTGGTCAAATGTTGGGTTTGCCCGGCTCCTGTGTTTTGCTGCCTTACGTTCCGTTCTATCGGCTTAGCGGCACCGGAGAACTCTTGTGATTGTGCCCGGTTGGCGAGCGAGCACCTCGATGAAAGCGAAGCTAGTTGTCATGATATAGCGAGACTGGTCAACCACTCGATGACTTACCGGAATGTTTAGAATTCCTCCGCATTAACGAAGGACCATTTTTGATCGAGGCACATCGCGCCCAATTCGGAGAGTGCGGTGCCCGAGGGGCTATATAGTAGCCCCACCCTCGAACTCCTATGGCTAAGTGAAAGTGATAAAGCATTATAGTCCGGTTGCCTGGTTTGCTATGCCACCACCTCCTTTATAGGACCAAGGCGTTGGATTAAGTGTGAAAGCGCGACTTCTTTGCAAACACCCCGCACTATGTGCGTGAGGCTGAAAGCCGAACTGCCATCTTTCGAGTTATATATACATATACATCAACGGCCGCCGCAGGGGTAGTTTACTACTTGAGCGCACAAGTATAAAAGCTCTTATATTATATTGAAACATTGTTTCATAAGTTGCACATATCATTCAAACATAACATCCTTGAGCCTTTGTGTCTCTATTAAGCGGCGCCGGAAGAACTTCCTCAAAATAGTGCTCGGCGGTACAAACTTGTCCGAATCTTGGGGTGCAACTTTGGTGGCCTTCATCTCCGCCCAGTATGTCTTGACACGGGCAAGAGCCATCCAGCGCTCCCTCTATGCATCTTGACCGCTTTATTGCATCGTCGCGGCACCGCACCAAGGAACTGTTGCATCAAGCCAAAATAACTCTTGGCTGAGGTTTCCCGGCCACAAATGAGTCACGACATGCTTCATAGCAAGTCCGGACAATCGATTCAGCTCGGCCCATTCGGCCAACCCGATCGGCTAACGGAAGAGGGCGCTCGGACTATGGGCTGCGACCAAAACAACTCTTCCTTTATGTGCCCCCGGCCTCGGAAGTGCTTTCGATCGCGTCTGCGGCTTTTCGCCGCTAAATCGAGATAAGCATCCTCCGAACTCCACAACGGTCCAAGCGAGCATAGTTCGGATCCTTGAACTTCCTCCGTGGCGAAAAGGCTTTCCAGCAGCAACATCCACAGCTGGCGCAGCTCCTCCTTTGCAGCTCTCATTGCGGGCGGGCATCCTTAACCGGCGGTGGCCTTTTCAGGTCCTCTTGCTCCGCTGGCGTTCTTTTCAAGAACCCGCGGCGGTCGGTAGCATTCTTCAACTTTATGTCCATATCGGTCATTTCCTCTTTGCTTGGCGGTGAGCAGCCCGTTCGGATTTTAGCTCTTCGTCAGCCCTTAAGCGGCGCATTACTATTCGGCTTGCTCTTTAGCTCGGCGAGTTCCGCCGCAGCTCCTCCACAGCAGCGGCACCACCTGCATTAAGCATACAAGTAGTAAAAGGCAGGCGTCAAGCTCCTTACCGAGCGTCGCGAAGAAATCACCTACCTTGTGATTCGTCAAACTGCTTATTGACAAGCGCGATGTCGCATATGCCTCATCAATTTGCCGCTTTAGTTGGCAAATTCATCGATCGGCTGTACGGACGCCCGCCACCTATTTAGGGCGGCGATATGTTATAAGCGACATTATGATCCTCGGCGCGCTGTCAATTTTGACAACACACGAGTCTCGGGGCTACTATCTATCTGAGCGCATTTTATATGCATAAGCGCCGGAAGGTACATCATTTTTGCGTACCTCGAACCCGTCGATAAGCTTCGGCTTCATGCAATCCGCTCTCGGCGGATGCAATTCTTTCAATCACCGTACCCATTAAGCGCCGGTGATCTTACGAATAACCGCTTCGCCAAGCAGATCCTTTAGCTCCTCCGACCCGCGCCCGATTGGCGCGGACCTTCCCGACCCGCGGACCGAGAAACCCTCGCGGCGACACCTCGGGTCGTCGCCCCGCATGAAGGTGCGGCGGTGGGCGTTTAGCTCTCCATCATCTCTGAAGAAGATCCACGAAGGCGAGCTCTGCTGAGAAGGGCTGAGATCCGAACTACAAGGTACAATTTTGGTTATATTGAGAAATAAATCTGAGGGATGTTCTTTATTCACGGGACCCCTTCTTTTTACTTACGGCTCATTGGAGGCTGATCCCTTGGAGAAATAGTGCGGCTGGGGTACTCCCCAGCGCGGACTCTCGGAAGATTTCTTTCCCCTCTTTGAGGCCTTGACCTCGGATCTTCGAGCGGTCCTCTTCTCTCCTTGGAGGTGGAACTTTTGATCCCTCCTTCCTTGAAAGCCTCCTTCGTGGAGGCGGTTGCTTCCGCTCCCCCTTAGCCTTCTTTAAAAGCGCGGCCTTCAACATCTTGGTCGGCATGGGATCGGCGTGGTCTCTGGGAGGGCGGACACCTTATCAACTTTGCCTTGGCTATCCACTCCGTTGCCACAAACCAAGCTCCTCTTGAAAAGAGCCCTCGGACCCCGAGACATCGCACACTTGCTTATGACCTCCCCTCACTTTTCTGCTTGTTGCCCCTCGATCATCTTGGCTCCACCTTGAAGGTCTTGAGCCACAATCCAAAGTGAGGGTAATATGGAGGAAAGGCTTCACATCGACAATGAATGGCGAGATATGGAGGATGGACTCTGGATTCAAGTCATGGAAATCAGCCCATAATAAAACATGAGCCCCGCACAAAGGGATCCGTTGGGAAGCCTAAACCCGAAGGAAGTGAGACCACGAACACCACGCTCTCGCCCGGGCTCGGGGTAGGAATGACCTGCCACTGGAGCAGGCAGCCTATCACGAAATCTCGCGGTTAGATACGGCATCTCGCACCTTTAACATATCTTCTTACGTGCGGAAGAAGACATCCATCGGCCGAGCTGGTGGGAGCGGACATCGTCGAAGGTCGAGCGCCTAAATCTGAAGCTTTGGGTGTTAGAACTTCGAGCCTTGGCGAACTTCGATGGAGGTGTAAAAAGAAGAGGGCCTTGGTCTCATTATAAAGAGGTTGAATACCAAGAGCCCTCCCGTGGTCGATTGGGACTCGCCTTCCGATAGAGGAGGCGTGCCAGCGAACGCAGTTGGGTTACTACGTCCGTATTGATGAGAATCCCGGAATAAGGGGCACGATCTATGCTTTGATAAGGCGTACCAAGAAACCGCCTCGCTAATAATCGCTGAGGTGGACAATAAAAGCGATTCATATAAAGGCCTGGCCGTGGTGTGATGTCACACGCGGAATACGTCAATGAGATCTATGCAAAAATTATTCTCTCTACGGTGGTATATGGAACTTGTTTTGCGAGCGGACACTATCCTTGTGTTCAAAACCTTCTATGAAGTATTGGAGGAGGAACCCGCCTTGCAATGCGAAGACAATATGCGCGCCCGGACTCGTCGTCATTGAAGCCTGGTTGAGGGAGCTCTTGAGGAGTCTGGACTAGGGGTGTCGGATAGCGAACTATCATCTTTGGCGGACTCCAAGACTATGAAGATACAAGATTGAAGACTTAGTCCTTGTCGGATAGGACTTTCCTTGGCGTGGAAGGCAAGCTTGGCGTCTGGATATGTAGATCTCCTACCATTGTAACCGACTTTGTGTAACCCTAACCCTATCCGGTGTCTATATAAAGCGGAGGGTTTTCGTCCGTGGGGCGAACAACAATCATACCATAGGCTACCTTCTAGGGTTTAGCCTCTCTGATCTCATGGTAGATCTACTCTTGTACTACCCATATCATCAATATTAATCAAGCGGGGTAGGGTATTACCTCCATCGAGAGGGCCCGAACACAGGTAAAAACATCGTGTCCCTTGTCTCATGTTACCATCCGCCTAGGCATACAGTTCGGGACCCCCTACCGAGATCCGCGGTTTTGACACCGACAATAGAGTAAGTGGGCTGTTGCATCAAAAGGGTGGAATCTTGGTGTCTCCGGATCCTTTAGTCGCTGAAGTGGGGCTGCAAATTATGATGGTGTTGGATCATCCTTCTTGAATGACTTGTTGTCTTTCTTTGCTTATTACGGATGG
>JAHIAM010003003.1:0-26392 GCA_021605205.1 Aegilops longissima
ATTCTACATGTCAATAGAAATTGCCCCTCGTGAGCGTTCCTGGATCGATTTCCCGGCGTGGTCGAATTACACTTGTGCCTACTAATAACGCCAAAGTGATTGCAGGGTACTGCATTTCCCGCAAAAATGGAACCATTCAAATTAAGAAGTTCTTGCTTCTCGTGGCAATGCATCCATATTGGAAAACTGGAGATACTATTATACTCCTGCTCTACCAAGGCACAGGAGGGCTTTTCCTTTTCATTGACGAGATGCTGAGTCGCCGTGATCAAGCTGCTTCCAGTGGATAGTTGTGGTTGTTGGCCCTCAGGCTCTTAAAATGTGCTAGCTATTACTATATTTGTTAAGTATGTAGATATGGACCATATGGTTGTTGGCCCTTAGCCTCTTAAAATGTGATAGTGGTTACTATGTTAAGTATGTAGATATGGACCATATGGTTGTCAAAACCGTGTTACGAAGATCCTCCTTTTATCGAATAGTGTAACCACTATATATATGTTACTCAAATGTTGTTACCCAAGTTCATAAATTTTCATGGAAAGTATTAGTATCGCATACGCTCATTGAGTTTAAGCTGCAGTTCGATGTCCGTAAGGCATTTGCATATTAACTGTCCATATTGCAAATTCACACACATGTTCACATAAGGGAACGTATGTTTAACATACTAATCATCGCACATGAGTACTCGCAGACGCATCGTGTGCGATACTCCTAGCCACCGCAAACAACTAGTTTGCATTTTTCAAAGTTTTTTGTACACACAGAATCAGACACGAAGTAACTGTGTTGACTGTCTGTGTTGTAATTTCTCATCGCAAACAGTTCATCCGAGTCGGCTGTTTGCCCCATATCACACACATCTTGTTATACGACTCGTTTGTGTTCTTTTGGCTCATCGCAAACAGTTCATCCATGTGAACTGTATGCTGCATATCACACACATCTTGTTAAGTTGAACCATTTCTGTTGTGTTCCCTAATCGAAAACAGCTCGTCCGAGTTAACCGTATGCCTTATATCGCACACACATTGATATGGCTCCCTGTTTCTGTTGTTCTACCTCATCGCAAATAGTTCAAATGGATTTACCATGTGTCCTGCATCGCACACACACTGTTATGGCTGCCCGTTTCTGTTGTTCTGCCTCATTGCAGACATTTTGAATGGATTAACCGTATGCCCTACATCGCACACCCAACTAAAATCTTAACCGTGTTTGATGCATCCATCATCGCAAACATTTTGCACATTTATTGATGGTTGAGTTGTGGATACCCTCGTCGTACTGGTGAGTTGCTTGAGCCGCTCCGGGCACCAACCTGCTGGCTCTCGAGATGAGGTAAGCACGTGCACGCTGAGAAAACACCTCGTAGTCTTCGTCGAAGGCACCGACAGTGGCCTTGAGAAAACGCCATGAACTATCATTTAAAGCACCCAACCGCGTCGCAGCATCGGTGCGCGAGGCATCGACGATGGCCTCGACGGTGAGGTGCTCCTCCAATATCTGGGCTCAGCACGAATGGCAGCCATCGCGACCTCATCCGCGCGTGCGGCCGCGATTTGCTTCTCCGCTGCCAAATGCTCCTTGAGATCCTGGCTATACTGTGTGCACCATGGCTTAGGGCAGCGCTTATTTGGTGAGGGGTCGGTGATTTGGCTGGAAGGTGTCACACTGGCGGTCGGGGCATGTGGGATGTGAAGGAGGAGGAGGATGGGGGTCGCGTGTGGATTACCTGCCTGGATAGACGAGGCCGGGCAGCGTGAAGGAGGGTCTTCGGCGAGGAGGCGGCGCTGCAAGAAAGGAGTGAAGGTTTCAACTTGGAAAGGAAGGCGGAAATAGGGGAAATGTGGCTTTTGGTAAGGGGAGGGGCTGGGGAGGTAGATATTTCCACGGAAGCCAAAAATTTGGAACCACTTCAGCGAAAAAACTGGCGCCAAGAAGTGTCATCGATACGATCCCTTATTCAGAAAGGGTTGTGGATCAGAATCGCCGCACCTCTCTCGCAGAAGTCAGTATGCGCATTATATCTCGACGGTGCTCCAAGATATTTTGTGCTGCATCTCACACGGTTGGTTATAATAAATTGTGTGGGATCAACTTGATTTTTCGTCTTGATTTAAATTACATAATGGGGTCACAGCGGCAATGGACGATGTTTGAATTGCTAGACCTTTTATCTGCAGTGAACATGCAACTATATGTGTGTCGTAAAAGAATTGGAATTGTTCGTTTGGACATTTTATACACTAAATTGGTTTTCTAGCCATTTCAGGTGCACAGTTCAAAATTAAACTACATGCACATGCTTTGGTGCACCAACATGGGTTGTAAAATCATATATGTGCCATGGGTTTATGCTTATGTCTCATGCAAGAAATGGGGATGAATTTCGAACACCATGGCACCGTGGCTCTCCGGCAAACATCGACATACTTGCTTTTGTAATTCTAGTAAATCCAAAATTCGTTTGAAATTCATGAAACTTCGCATGCTATCATGGAGCGGCATCAATATGCCGTGGTAAGATTTTTGTCCCATTTGGGGCAGGTTTGGGTATAAGCTTCTCATAAGCTAGAGCTTCTCGCAACAAGTATGATGGTTTTGGTAGGGAACGTTTCACCTTTCTGGATGAAACGATATCCGTTGCCTCTTCTCAATTTGAATTTTTTTCCTAGTGTCAACATAGAACAACAAGAGTGTTGTGTCAATTTTTGGGATTTTTCAGGGTTCGCTTGGACATTTTTAGACATTAACTGAGTTTTCTATGCATTCATGTGCATAATTCAAATTTGAACTACATGCACATGCTCTAATGCATATAAATTAGTTCAAAATTCAAATCTGTGTCCTTGGTTTCATGCTTAGGTCCCATGAAAGAAATGGGAATGACTGTCAAACACCTGCCACCGTCACTCGGCCGCAAACATTGAGATACCTGGTTTTTAAATTCTAGTAAATCCAAAGCTCATCTGAAATTCACGAAACTTGGCATGCTGTCATGGAGCAGCATCAACATGCCGTGGTAAATGTTTTGTCTGATTTGGGGCAGGTTTGGGGATATGCTTCCCACAAACCAAAGCTTCTCACAACAAGCCTGATGGTTTCGGTAGGGAACGTTTCACCTTTCTGAACGAAACGATATCCATTGCCTCTTCTCGATTTCAATTCTTTTCCTAGTGTCAACATAGAACAACAGGAGTGTTGTGTCAATTTTTGGGATTTTTTGGGGTTCGCTTGGACATTTTTATACATTAACTGAGTTTTCTATGCATTCATGTGAATATTCAAATTTGAACTACATGCACATGCTCTAATGCATATAAATTGGTTGAAAATTCAAATCTGTGTCCTTGGTTGCATGCTTAGGTCCCATGCAAGAAATGGGAATGAATGTCAAACACACTGCCACCGTCACTCGGCCGCAAACATTGAGATACCTGGTTTTTAAATTCTAGTAAATCCAAAACTCGTCTGAAATTCATGAAACTTGGGATGCTATCATGGAGTGGCATCAACATGCCATGATAAATTTTTTATCCCATTTGGGGCAGGTTTGGGGGTATGCTTCTCACAAACCAGAGCTTCTCACAACAAGCCTGATGGTTTCGGTAGGGAACGTCCCACCTTTGGGGATGAAACGATATCCATTGCCACTTATTGCTTTCATAAATTTTCTCGTGTCAACATAGAACAACAGGAGTGTTGTGTGTCATTTTTTGGGATTTTTTGGGGTTCGTTTGGACATTTTTATGCATTAATTGAGTTTTCAATGCATTTATGTGAATGATTCTAATTTGAATTACATGCACATGCTCTAATGCATATAAATTGGTTGAAAATTCAAATATGTGTCCTTGTTTGCATGCTTAGGTCCCATGCAAGAAAAGGGAATGAATGTCAAACACCCTGCCACCGTCACTCAGCCACAAACATTGAGATACCTGGTTTTTAAATTCTAGTAAATCCAAAACTCGTCTGAAATTCATGAAACTTGGCATGCTATCATGGAGCGGCATCAACATGACATGGTAATTTTTTCCCATTTGGGGCAGCTTTGGGTATATGCTTCTCACAAACCAGAGCTTCTGACAACAAGCATTATGGTTTCGGTAGGGAACGTCCCACCTTTGGGGATGGACTGATATCCATTGCCTCTTATTTCTTTCAAGAAATTTCTCGTGTCAACATAGAATAACAGGAGTGTTGTGTCAGTTTTTGTGATTTTTTGGGGTTCGTTTGGACATTTTGTTCATTAACTGAGTTTTCAATGCATTTATGTGCATAATTCAAATTTGAACTACATGCACATGCTCAAGTGCATATAAATTGGTTGAAAAATCAAATCCTTGTCCTTGGGTGCATGCTTAGGTCCCATGCAAGAAATGGGAATGCATTTCAAACACCAGGGCATCATTGATTGCCGGCAAAACGTTGAGATACTTTGTTTTTAAATTCTTGTAAATCCAAAACTCATCTGAAATCCATGAAACTTGGCATGATATCATGGAATGGCAACCGACATGATGTGGTATTTTTTGTGTCCATTTTGAGAGAAGGCGCACTCGAATAACAACCAACAAAGGCATTTCGAAAAAAATACCTGCCAGTTTAATATCTCAAACATTTGTATAATTCAAACCGTGTGCGTCCTATTAACCATTCACGTTACGCCACGTGTCTTGGTTTTAATGGCTATAGGTTTTAATGGCTCTTAACCGCAAACGTTTTAGATAGAACACCACTATGCAAAGTGAGAGCAGGATTTGTGCATCTCTTCAATGCAAACGGTTCTTTTGGATGATCCGTGTGCAACCACTTACAAACGATTTTGTAAGATTTGCATCTGTCATATTGGGTATGTTGCCATTTGTCAAACTGGAAAGATTGACATTTGTTGATCTAGTAACATTGCCATTTTTCAACCTTGTAACACTGCGATGTGTCAAAATATGAAGCTAAAAATCACTAGCAGTATCTAATTTTTGCAACTAAAATTCAGTAATTAAGCATAGATGGAGGCAAGGAGGCGGTTCACCGGGTGTGTAGCGGCGGCGAGTACTATTCGACGGACATGGGCAGTGTCGATGTCAAACCGGCGGATCTCGGTAGGGGGTCCCGAACTGTGCGTCTAAGGCGGATGGTAACAGGAGGCGGGGACACAATGTTAACCAGGTTCGGGCCCTCTCGATGGAGATAATACCCTACTTCCTGCTTGGTTGATCTTGATGATATGAGTATTACAAGAGTTGATCTACCATGAGATCGTAGAGGCTAAACCCTAGAAGCTAGCCTATGATTATGATTGTTCTTGTCCTACGGACTAAACCCTCCGGTTTATATAGACACCGGAGGGGGCTAGGGTTACACAGAGTCGGTTACAAGGGAGGAGATCTACATATCCAAATTGCCAAGCTTGCCTTCCATGCCAAGGAGAGTCCCATCCAGACACGGGACAAAGTCTTCAATCTTGTATCTTCATAGTCCAACAGTCCGGCCAAAGGATATAGTCTGGCTGTCCGAGGACCCCCTAATCCAGGACTCCCTTAGTAGCCCCTGAACCAGGCTTCAATGACGATGAGTCCGGTGCGCAGATTGTCTTCGACATTGCAAGGCGGGTTCTTCCTCCGAATACTCCATAGAAGATTTTGAACACGAGGATCGTGTCCGGCTCTGTAAAATAAATTCCACATACCACCGTAGAGAGTATAATACTTCCACAAATCTAATCTACTGACAACTTTTCATAACTGACATCACGCCATGATCCGGTCATTATGAACCATTTTTCCCAGCCTGCCACTGCACGTGTTGGGAGGCAGTTTTATTGGCACGTCTTGTCGAAGCAGAGATCGTGTTCCCCTTATCACGGGATTCTCATCAATACGGTATGGGTAACCCAATCGTGCCAGCTGGTAGGACTCCTCGATTTTAGGCAAGTCCCCAAACATCTACGCGGAGGACGCTTGATATTCACCCCCTTTATAAAGGGGCCAAGGCTTGTCCTTTTCTTCTCGCGCTCGATCCTTGCCTTCCCCCACCTTAAATTCCAACACCCAAGGCTCAGGCTAAGCGCTTTTGGACCTTCAATCATGTCCGGATCCAACCTTCAAGGTCAGGATGGCCTCTCCTCACAGAGGAGGACATCAAGAAGCTAAGAGAAGCTGTGCATCTGACCGCCGAATCTCAGACAGCTGCCCGCTCAAGGGCAGGTCATCCCCACTCCCGAACCCAACGAGAGTGTCGTATTGGTTTCCCACTTCCTCCGAGGGCTAGGTTTTAGTCTTGATCCCTTTGTTAGAGGGCTTATGTTCTATTACAGGCTCGATTTCCATGATCTGGCTCCGGATTCCATCCTTCACATCTCGTCGTTCATCGTCGTGTGTGAGGCCTTCCTCCACATCGCCCCACACTTTGGCTTATGGCTCAAGACCTTCAATATGAAGCCGAAGATGATCGATGGGCGACACGCAGAATGCGGAGGTGCCACAATAAGCAAAGGTGCCGATGCTCCATGGCCAAAGGGTTCCTTCCCGGAGATACCCAACTTATGGCAGCGGGAGTGGTTTTACATCACGGCTCCCCGAAGTACTAAGTGGGCAGCTGCCCCGCCTGCTCGGGCCCCCGCCACAACCGGGCGCTATGGGTCAACAAGGGCTGGATCGGGGCCGTTAATGACGTACAACATTGCGGTCGATCCGAGATCTCCTCAAGAGAGATGTCAGCCTTGTCAAGGTAATGCAAGTCATGCTAGTTCATCGGGTCCTGCCATGCGAATGTCGTCCTCTCCGGATGTGAGAGTTCAACCCAAAAGGACCGCGAACTATTCAGGAATTCTTCGGCGTGACGCTTTAAGGGATGTATGGATTATTCTTCGGATCACGAATAAAGTGTCCGGACACCATCGAGGATGCGGGTCTAAACTGCAATCGTCCAGATACCCATGTAGGTAATTCCGCGACCGAACACGCCGTCTTTTTATTTATCACAACATCATTGAATAGTCGCTTTGACCAGGACTGGATAAAAAGGCGAAGATGATCAGTGTTCGCCCCTTCCGGCGGCTCGCCGGATCCTCGACTAGCCAGATGTTTGAGCTCGCGCTTTATCAAGCGCCATCAGGGAAGATAAAGGAGGAATAAAGAAGCCGTAAAGCGGCCTCACGATTACTCATCCAAACCGGGGGAATTAGTGTCTCCGCGAAGGAGGATAATCAGGGAGAAGAATCTGAAATTCCCTCTCCCCAAGGAAGGAAAAGGACCGCCTCTGAAGACTTGGAAACAAGGGTTTCCAAACAAGGGAAGAAACCTTCACCAGGGGGCCCTACCCCGGAGGGCCTTCTTACCGCACAATGCCCGCGAGGGGATCAACCCACCACCGAGCTGTAAGTGAGCAAGAGTACTTTTGGTAAATATATCCTGCTTCATCTCCAAGGACAATAACCGAGATGTATGTCTTGTAGTTCGGATCGTAGCCCTTCTCGACAGAGTTCGTCTTCGGGGGATCTTCTTCCGGAGATGATGGAGAGCAAAACGCCTCCCCCTGTCTTCCCGCCTCATGAGGCGGACGAAGTTGAGGTGTCGTCACGGAGGATTTCTCCTGATCCGCCAAGGCCGGAAGGTAACTGAGGGAGTCCTGGACTAGGGGGTGTCCGGATAGCCGAACTATCATCACGGCCAGACTCCAAGACTATGAAGATACAAGATTGAATACTTCGTCCCGTGTCCGGATGGGACTTTCCTTGGCGTGGAAGGCAAGCTTGTCGACACGGATATGTAGATCTCCTACCATTGTAACCGACTGCGGTAACCCTAACCCTATCCGTGTCTATATAAACCGGAGGGTTTTAGTCCGAGGACTAACAACAATCATACAATAGGCTAGCTTCTAGGTTTAGCCTCCTTGATCTCGTGGTAGATCTACTCTTGTACTACCCATATCATCAATATTAATCAAGCAGGAGTAGGGTATTACCTCCATCGAGAGGGCCCAACCTGGGTAAAAACATCGTGTCCCTTGTCTCCTCGTTACCATCCGCCTAGACGCACAGTTCGGGACCCCTACCCGAGATCCGCCGGATTTGACACCGACATTGGTGCTTTCATTGAGAGTTCCTCCTGTCGCCACCGATAGGCCCGATGGCTCCTTCGATCATAAACAACGACGTGGTCCAGGTGAGACTTCTCCCGACAGATCTTCAGATTCGCGGCTTTGCATCGCGGGCCAATTCGCTGGCCATCCGGAGCAGATCGAAGCTACGCCCGCCATCAGGTCAGATTTGGAAGTTTAAACTACACGGCCGACATCCGCGGAGACTTGATCTTCGACGGATTCGAGCCGCAGCTAAGCCAAGACTGCCTTGATGGGCACGATCTAGCTCGCCACCGTAACAAGGTCCTCGAGGCTGCACCAGTGCCCGCCCGACCCTTAATCCGGAGCCGATTCCCGATCGAGGACGAGTGGTTGACACCGCCGGGGCTACGATCTCAGCGATTGAGCCGAACTCTATCCCTGTCCTTATGAAGACCATGACTCAAGGTGCCGGACTCCTCTCCGGACCAACCCTCTCATACTACCTACCAATCGAATCCGATTGGGTGCCGGTCATGGAGTTCATCGTCATGACATGTTTCAAGACTCGCCTTTGGCGACATCCTGAATTCACTAAAGTCTCTCTCTTTATCCGAGAGCCTGGCCGGACTAGGTCAGAAGGTTGGGATGCGGACGACGAAGAAATTCAACGCCCACCCACCACACACTTTATAGCCACTGTCGATGAGTTAACCGACATGCTCGACTTCGACCAAGACATCAACGGTATGGACGACGATGTTGGAGATTTACCAAGACCCAGACCTACAGTGTATAATCGAAGGCCACCGCCATATGAAATATACATGGTGGACATCCCAAAAGATGGGAATCTCGATGGAACAACGGAGGATGACCCTCCAAGAAACAACCCAAGCGCCGGCGCTGGCGCCGCCTAAATCCCGCCACAAAAAACGGTGATTCCGCACGGAGATAATAACACCCTGACAGTGTCAAGACAACCCTCCAAAGCAGGACTCAGCAGAGGAGGAGGAGAAGCAAGTCCGCACGACAGTGCGGCAGAAAGAGAGGTAGAGGACGATAATTATGCGCCTCCCTCCGAAGATGAGGCAAGCCTCGACGATGACGAATTTGTCGTACATGCGGATCCCGCCGAACAGGAGCGTTTCAAACGCAGGCTTATGGCCACATCAAGCAGCCTCAAGAAAAAGCAGCAACAACATAGAGCTGATCAAGACCTGCTAGCTGAAAGATGGACTGAAGTCCTTGCAGCCGAAGAGTATGAACTCGAACGCCCCTCCAAAAGCTACCCCAAACGCAGGCCGTCAGCCGATCAGAGGAAGCACCCAAGTCACCAGCGACGACATGGCAGACCGCCACCCTGCGGCGCGATAGAGAGGCCTCTAGACCTCCGCTCAAGCCGCACTCGACGCCGCTCAAAGTACCAGGCACGGAAAACGTGCGGACTTAAGTAGATATATTTGAGGATAAGGAAAACATACAAGATCGATCACGGATCGCGGGCGCCTACTACACACGTGATGATAACCGCCACGCCGGATATAGAAACTCCGCCGGGCCGAACACAATAGACAAAGCTCATTTGAGCTGCGCCGTGATATAGCCCAATACAGAGGCGCCAAGACACCCACTATGCTTCACATGATGAAGTAATGGATCATCAAACTCGGGGCTTCAAACCCGTAAACATCGAATCATACGATGGTACCACAGATCCCGCGGTCCGGATTTAGGACTATCTCTCCATATCCACATGGCCCGCGGTGATGATCTACACGCCATCAAATACCTCCCCTCAAGCTTAAAGGACCAGCTCGGCATTGGCTTAACAGCTTGCCGCCAGAATCAATTGGTTGTTGGAGGACCCGAAGCCGATCCCTTGATAACTTCTAGGCACATATGTGCGACCACCGATGCCAATGACCTTAGCCATATAATTCAGCAGCCAGAGGAATCGCCGATAATTCTCGACACGGTTCCTAACAAAGAAAAATCAAATCGTTGATCGTCTCAATGCAGAGGCCCTTGCAGCCTTCAAACATAACATCCGCGACGAGTGGCTTGCCCGCACCTAGGACAGAAAAGCCAAATCCATGGCAGCCTCATAACACTCATGACCCGCTTTAAAGGGAGAGGACAGCTGGCTAGCTCAGAGTAACAACTTGACCAAAACCCCCGTAGTTCGGATACTAAGGACAGCAATGGCAGGTCGTCGCAATAAGAACAAGCGCCGATAAACGCGCATAATGATGAAGATACGATAGTCAATGCCGGATTCAGAGGCTCTAAACCCGGTCACGGAAGAAGCCATTCAAAAGGAATACCAGGCCTGGCCCAACTTGGACCGAATATCGATCGCCAGCAAATACATGGCACCCCGAAAACCAGCCAATCACACCAACAGGATTGTTGGGTGTTCAAGCAAGCAAGCAAGCTAATGTCAACTCAATGACAAGGCTACATAGCGATGACGAGGAAGAGCCCCGCCACGAACAATAGAGGATGTAAGGGTTTCACAAGTGCGGACGGTGAACATGATATACGCAACCCATATACCCAAAAGGGAGCGGAAGTGCGCTTAAGGGACGATACGCGATGGAGCCACCGCCTCAAGTTCAACCCATGGTCTTCCCGCCCCATCACCTTTGATCAAGGGACCACCCCACCAAAGATCCGCCACGGCGGTTTCGCCGCATTGGTTCTTGACCCAATTATTGACGGATTTCACCTCACTAGAGTCCCGATGGACGGCGCAGCAGCCTGAACTCGCTTTATTAGGATACAGCAGTAAAATGGGCATAGACCCTCAAGGATTAAACCTACAAAGACGACCTTTAAAGGCGCCATACCGGTGTAGAAGCCAATTGTACGGGCTCGCTACACTCAAGTGGTCTTCGATCCCCGGATAACTTCCGGCTTAAGAGGTAATCTTCGACATAGTCCCGCCCGCAGCCGCTATCATGCATCGCCGGATGAACTGCATTTTAAAGTTCAATGCGGTGCCGCACTACGCATACCTCAAGCTCAAGATGGCAGGCCCTCGAGGAGTAATCACGGTCAATGGAACACCGAACGCCTTCTCCGAACGGAGGAGCACAGTGGTGGCTCTCGGCGGAGGTGCAAAGCAGCCTCTCACAACAATTTTGAGTCCGCCACTAAGCATCCGGACACCGCAAGCGCTACCGAGTAACCTACAACAAGACCGCCGCATGATTCAAGCACGATAGTAATCCGCCCCAACCCCATCCTCGCAAATTGCGGCCAGATACGCTGCATATAACTACGCCCGAGATACCATGGGCATATGGGGAGGGCACGACCACGACGCCAGAATGCGGCTCGACCGCACTGTGGGCCCCGATTGTGTCATTCTTTTCTTTTTCTTTTCTTACTTTCAGACTCCGCTTTCAGAAGTCCCGTCCTGCACTAGAATCGCCAACTCACGATGCAACAGCTAGGAAGCGTAAAGCTACGCCCAAAGGTTCGTGTGGTCTCTATTACGAGCATTATACCTGTTTTACATACCATCCCGCAGCTTACTTCTCGAGGGGGACATGTTAGATAGTCCCATCCTTTCTTATCGCACTATTTGTACCGCTCGCTTTCATTGCAGATTTTTTGAATAAACAATACATAGCTTTTGCTTATTATTGCACTCCTTTATCTATATATATGTTCATTTCATGACATGTTGCACCAGACACTTTGGTACGGCCTAATACACCTGTGGGCTTAAGTACCCCAAAATTATGGTGTGATAAGTCCAACACTTTCACAAGTGCGGCACCTCGAACTTATAGCATTATATGAATCGGCTTCAATCATGTCTTGGGTCAATAGTTGGGTTTGCCTGCCCCGTGTTTTGGTACCTTACTTTCCGCTATATCGCTAAGGTAGCACCGGAGAACCATCGCGATTGTGCCCAGCTTGAGCTGGGTTGAGCACCTCAAAGGAGAAAGCTAAACTGACCGTCATGATAGGGCGAGAGCCGGTCGCTGTTCGAGAGGTTTTTTCGGTCCCTAAAGACTTATGCCGCTTAGAGCGAGGAACCGAATTGTCCGCCAAGGCGTGATAGCGCCTCAACTCGGTCTTCCGAATACTAGGGGCTTCACTAAATTTAAAATTATAGAATTCTATGGCTAATGAGAGTGTTCAAGCATTATAAGTCCGTTGCCTTGTTCGCTGTGCTGAGCGCCTCGACAGGGACCCAAGAATGGGAACAAGAGCGCCAAGTTTATCCCAACACCCCAAAGACTGTGGCATGGGGGCTGAAGCCAACGACTTGCCATCTGTCAAAATTGATAAACGGTCGCATGTAAGGTAATATTTTAAATTAACAAGCGTTGCTTAGCGATATGAACAAGTTTTCAGCAGCAGTGATAACAAATGCGTAGTCTATTTAAAAATTACATCTTTGGAGCACTCATCCGCTATACGGCGGCCACCCTTCAGAGGCCCTCATAGTACATTTCGGGCGGCGATGCTCCTTGCCCTTCGTGGTCCGTCTGGTCACAAGCTTCTCCGAACCAGCTTGCCCCAAAGGCACTTTAGCATGGGCAAGGGCCCGACGGACACCTTCAATGCAGACGGAGCGCTTGATGACTTCAATCCTTGACAAAGGCCCACCAGCCGCCGTGACTAGCCCAAAGTAGCTCCTGTGCATGGCTTGCAATGGCCACAAATTAACTATAAGGCCCTTTGTCGGTGTCAAACCGCGGATCTCGGTAGGGGGTCCCTTAACTGTGCATCTAGGCGGATGGTAACAGAGACAAGGGACACGATGTTTTACCTGTGTTCGGGCCCTCTTGATGGAGGTAAAACCCACGCCCCGCTTGATTGATATTGATATTGTGGATGTTTACAAGAGTGGATCTACCACGAGATCAAGGATGCTAAACCCTAGAAGCTAGCCTATGGTATGATTGTAAGGGTTGTTGTTGTTCTACGGACTAGAGCCATCCGTTTATATAGACACCGGAGAGGGCTAGGGTTACATAGAGTCGGTTATAATGGTAGGAGATCTACATATCCAGACGCCAAGCTTGCCTTCCACGCCAAGGAAAGTCCCATCCGGACACGGGCTAAGTCTTCAATCTTGTATCTTCATAGTCTTGGAGTCCGGTCGATGATGATAGTCCGCCAATGATAGTTCGGCCGATGATGGTAGTCCGCTATCCGGACACCCCTAATCCAGACTCCTCAAGAGCTCCTCGAACCAGGCTTCAATGACGATAAGTCCGCCAGATATTGCTTGGCATTGCAAGGCGGGTTCCTCCTCCAAATGATAGAAGATTGTGAACACCAGATAGTGTCCGCTCGCAAAATAAATTCCACATTCCACCATAGAGAGAATAATATATACACAAGTTCAATCTGCCGACGTTTTGTGGCATGACGCCACGCCACTACCAAGCCATTACTTGAATCGCTTTTTACTCTACCACCTCAACAGATTTAGCTAAGCGGTTTCTTGGCACGCCTTGTCGAAGCAGTAGATCGTTCCCCTTAATCCGGGATTCTCATCAATACGGATTTAGGTAAACCAACCACGCCTGCCGCCACGCCTCTATGAAGGCGAGTCCCAAACGGTCACGGAGATGGCTCTTGGTATTCTCCTCTTATAACGGGACCAAGGCTCGCTTTTCTTCAATCCTCCATCGAATCCTCTCCCCGCCCAAGTTCCAAGACCTAGAGCTCCAGATTCGAGCGCTTCGGACTTTCAACGATGTCCGGTTCCGACCTCCGTGGCCGTGGATGCTGAAGGAGGAGGACGTAGCTAAAGCTGCGGAGGCCAAGCACCTGGCTTATGAGATTTCAGACAGGTTGCTCGCCAAGGGCAGGCCATCCCCACCCCCGAGCCCGACGAGTATGTCGCTTTTGTATCCCACCTCCGCCGGGTTTAGGCTTCCGATGGATCCTTTTGTGAGAGGGCTCATGTTTTACTATGGGTTGAATTCCATGATTTGGCCCGAGTCCATCCTCCATATCTCCGCATTTATTATCGTCATGAAGCCTTCCTCCGCCACCCTCACTTCGCCCGTGGTCAAGACCTTCAATGTGGCGCCAAAGATGATCGGGGCATCTGCGGAGGCGGCGGGCGGCCATAAGTAGGAGGGCCGATGCCCTGGGTCTGCTGGCTCCTTCCAAGAGGAGCTCGCCCGTGGCAGCAAGAGTGGTTCTATATTACCGCTCCGAGGGGCCGCAGACAAAAGCCGCCGCCTTATTCCGCCGGGACCTCCACGACGGTTGATGTCGGGTCAACCATGGCTCAACTAGGGGCCGCCAAAGGACGTGCCCCTACCGCAGGGCCGGATTCGAGATCTCCAAACGAGGGAGGTCGATATGGTGGTGGTAATGCAGGTTATGCTGATTAGGCGCCTCCCGCCCGCAAACGCCGCCTCTCCGGCTATGGGAGTTCAACCGAGGGCCCACGGATTCTTCAACACTTCATGGGCATGACACCCCGGAGATGTACAAATTATTCTTCGGATCGCAAAAGGCGCGCCCGAATTGACCGAGGATGCTGGCCTGCTGCAATCGCCGGATACACAAGTAAGTAGTTCCGAGCCCGACATACCGCTTGTTTGCCTTTCGATGATTCGCTTTATGACCAATTTCCTTCTACACAGGAGTGGATAGCGGAAGCAAAATTGATATGGTGTCCGCCCTCCCCGAGACCGCGCTGGATTCCGTGGCTGGTCCGGATGCTTGAGGTTGCGCCCAGAGGAAGACGAAGGGAAAGCAGGAAAGCTACCGCCTCGCCTAAGGAGGCTCTTGAAAGAGGGGATCGAGAATCCTCCCTCCAAGGGGAGAAGAGGACTGCCTTCGAGGACCTGGGGAAAAGCCCCAAACGGGGAAGAAATTCGCCAGAGGGTCCCGTCCGGGAGGCCCCGCCGCACAATCTCCTTAAAGAGTCAGCCTCCAACGAGCCGTAAGTAGAAAGAAAGGAGGTTTATAATAAGGACATCCCTATTTGTGCTTCCGAGGATAACTAAAGTTTTACCTTGTAGTTCGGATCTCCGCCCTTCGCAAATGAGCTCGTTTTCGGGGACCTTCGTCCGGAGATGATGGAGAGCGAGACGCCCGTCCGGCCGCTGCCGGATAGGGCGGACGAGCTCAAGTGTCGCCACGAGGGAGCCCCGGTTTGGCAAAGCCGATAGTTCGGCGCCAATCGTGTACGGGTCAAGGATCTGCTTGAGAAGGCGTTTATTCGTAAGATCACCACGCATTGATGAGCATGGTGATTGAAAGGATTTCGTCCGCCAAAGCGGTTGCACAATGCCGCTGGAGTTTGTCAAGCGGGTTTGAGGTACGAAAAATGACACACCGCTTAACAGTTTTGCATATAGAATGCGCCAGATAGATAGTAGCCCCGAGACTCGGTAGGTTGTCGAAATCGACAGCTGCGTCGAGGATCAAAATCGCAGGTTTAAATTTCCGCCGCGCCGATGTAGGTGGCGGTTGTCCGGGGCCAGCCGGACCGATGGAGTTGCGGAACTAAAGCGGCAACTCGCTGCTGCGGATGCGACATCACGCTGGTCAACAAAGCGACTTGATGAGTCGCAAGGTAAGTGTTATCAGGCGGTCACTTGGTAAGGGAGCCGCCAGCTCCTTACAACATGTGCGTGAAATGCAGATAGTGCCGCTGTGGAGAGCCTTCGGCCGAACTTGCTCAAGCCAAGGAGCAGGCCGAAGGAGTAATGCGGCGGCTCGAGGGCGGCCGAGGAGTTAGCGGCCGAAGGGTCGACATCGCCGGAGCAGGGAAGAGATGGCCGAAATGGCCGTGAAGTTAAAAGATGCTACCGACCGCAATGAGGCTTTTGGCAAGGAGCGCTTAGCGGGCAAGAAGACCTGCGGAAGGCCACCGCCGGTTAAGGATGCCCGCCTCGCAATGCGGGCTATAAAGGAAGAGCTGCGCCAGCCGAGATATTGTAGCCGGTAAGCCTTTTTCGCTGCGCCAAGGTTTACGGATCCAAAGTATGCTCACTGGCTAACTGTGGGGTCCAGAGGACCTTATATGGACTTAGCAGCGAAAAGCGGCGGATGCCGCCAGCATTTTCGCCGTAAGGATCACAAGACTAAGAGCTGTTTTGGTCTCAATTCCATAGTCCGGAGCGTTCACTTCGCCGACCGACCGCTTGGCCGAGTGGGCTGAGCTAAATAGGTTGTCCGGCTTGCTATGACGGATATAGTGACCCATATCCGCGGATAGGCCCCAGCCAAGAGTTACTTTGGCTTATTGCAGCAATTTCTTTGGGGCGGTGCCGCATATAAAGGCGATGAAGCGGTCGGCATGCATAGAGGGTGCGCGATGGCACTCGCCTGCGTGAAGACACATTGACAGAGATGGATGCCACCGCTATTATGCACCCTGGTTCGATGATAATCGGTTACCCGCCGAGCACTATTTTGGCGGCGCTGCGTGGTGCTCGTGGTAATAGAGTCGCAGTGCTCAAAAATGTTAAGTCTGAATGAACGCTTATATGATGTAAAACAATATTTATGATGTAAGCGCCTTTTATACTTGTGCGCCAAGTAATAGAATATCTCCTATGCGGCCGCTCATGTATACGCGTGTATAACCCGAAGATGGCAGTCGCCGGTTTCAGCCCCCACGCACAAGGTGCGGGGTGTTCGCAAAAATAGCGCTTTCACACTTAATCCGACGCCTCGGTCCTCAGAAGGAGGTGGTAGCGAGCAAACGAGGCAACCGGACTATAATGCTTTATCACTTTCACTTAGCCATGGAGTTCGAGGGTGGGCTACGACATAGCCCTTTGGGGCACCGCGCCTCCGAATTTGGGGCGCAGATGTGCCTGGCCGAAACGACCTTCACAAAGCAGAGGAATCCTAAACATTCCCATGGTCGATCGAGTGGTTGACCAGTCTCTCGCAGATCATGACACAGTTTTCGCTTTCATCGAGGTGCTCGCCAAATTAATCGGGCACAATCGCAGAGTTCTCCGGAGCCGCGTTAGCCGGCGATACGGAACGAAGGCAGCAAAACACAGGAGCCGGGCAAACCCAACATTTGACCAAAGACATGATTCGAGCTGATGCATATAAGGCCTAACTCGAGACGCCAACACTCCCAAGGTGTTCGGTCTTTATAAAAGCGGCAAAACAAAGCCCTAAGCCCCTTGTGTCCGTGTACGGCAGGTTCTTCGGCGCGCCGATGCCAAAACGCCAGCCTCCACTCGTTATAATGATAAACCAGGGATTATAGCAACAAGAGACAGAAGAAAGGTTTACGAGGGTCTTAGTCCGAAAAGAGTCCTTGTAACGGGTCCCTATCGCACGCTCGCTACCGTGGTTCCAAGCAGCCGATCCTCGACGGGTGTGCATGCTGTTCATCCGTAAAAAGAGAGGAACTTGGTTGGAAAAGAAATCGTGAGAAAGTGCATAAAAATTGAAATATAGATTAATAAACCGAGCCTATGCTAGCTCATTATGGCTTATATGTACAAACCCTTGTGAAGGTGTGCGGCTAGGTAGCCCCTAGTTTATTTATTCCGACTCGCCCAGCCGTGTCCGGGTCTCAAAGCGACTTTTAATGAAATGATGCCACATGGACCGGCATTTTAAGCGTAAGAGACGCGAATGTGGTATTGCATTGAAGCGACGAAAGCTTCCCATCCCAAAGGATGCTTGATAGCTACTTTTAAATGGGGCGACATGAAAGGTTATCTTTTTCGCCGGAAGTTGTCGTGACCCAACACAACTTCTAGTAATAATGAAACTGCACGGGCGTAAGGGCCCGCGCCACTCCTTTGAAGGAAGTGCGGCTATGCCAATTGTAGTAGGGTCTATCCCAACTTATGGATTGTGTCCGGATATAGCAGGTTTAAGTCACCGCCATTGCTCATCAAAACTCGCGGAATTGCAGTCCGCTCATTATGGGATCCAATATCGGGCAGTCTATCCTGCTCCGGATACTTCGACTAATCCAGATGGTCGAAAGTGATTGGTTTTGACATCCAATCTCGTGTTCCACTGGTGGACCGTGCGACACTTGTCTTAGCGAAAGTGCCGTGTTGGTTTTCCGTACTATCACATGAAGCGAAGTTTACTGTTTTGACTTCTTGTGGGAAAGTCTTTGACTTCCGTGCTCACGGTGGGGTTCGCATCGCCTCGCCATGATCGAGTTCTTGTGTCCGGGCGTTGAGTCTGCCGGACTGTTTAAAGACCCAACAATTTCAGTTGGTGGTTTGCAGTGCCTTCCGAGGTATCAGGATTTGACATATCCGATCTAAAATTTTGTTTAAATTTGATAGCTCGCTCTCTTGTCCTTAAGAGGCCGTGTTTTATTGTTTGGCCGCGAGCTTTTGAATCCGTGTTGACCGCCGTGTCTTTGGGCTTTTTTTCTTTATTCCGCGCTGATCTTTCCGCGCCGTGACTTTCCATTTCCATCTCTCGATCTCGGATGTACTCGGTCGCTGGTGCTGCATCTTGCTAGCTACCTGTCTTCTCCCGCGCAAAAGCGCCATGAGGCTTGTTAGCGCTGCCATTGTTCTTGGCTTATCTTGGCCGAGGTGTCCGGCGAGCCATTCGTCCCCGGACGCTGTGCTTGAAAGCTGCTAAGGCTTCCCGTCCGGACAATGACTATTTGGTTCTTTTTGGTAAGGAACCTGTTCCAGAATTTATGCTACGACTCTCCGGCTGTTGGGTTATATGACTCGTAACGCTCAGATCCGGAGGGCGGACATAAGTCCCTTGAAAATTTGTTTCTAAACGCTGGCCCTCAAGCTCTTCCCAACTTCCAACAAAGTTTTCGGGAGGCTTTGAGCCAATGCCGAGCTGGCCCTTTGAGCTTGAGGGGTAGGTATTTTATGGCGGAGATCATCTCTAGCCATGTGTATGTGTAGTATGTAATCTTCTATCCGCATCCGGGTCTCACAGCCGTCAGATGCCTCTATGTTTATGGGTTTGAACCCTCGCTGGAAATTCATGATCCAAAGACCTCATCGGTAAAATATAGCGGTGTGCGGCGCCTCAGATTTGGGTGTGCATCGCCTTCAACACTTGTCGTGTTGTGTTACTTCCTCGGGCCTCTTTTTGACCCAGATGGACCTATTTGGGCCGTCTGCTTTCCTGTGATTATAAGTCGGCTTGTGTGCGGCCCCGCTTGTCGCTTTTATCATCCGCCGCCTATCCGCCAGCAGCCTCTTTATTTTTTGACCGTGAGGGCTCTATGGCTTCCTTGTCAAATTCTGGCAGCAACTTGCGCTTCGGTAGTTTCTTGTTTGATGGCCATTGCCATATTTGTTCCGCAGTCTTGAATACTTTGCTCCACTTCATTCTCGAGCGTGTCTTCCTCTGTTTTGAGCTCCGCTTTTCCTTCTTCAAACTTCTTGCAAAGGGCGACGCAGGCTTTTGTGTAGGTTCTTATGTTCGTGTTGTGTCCGGACTGTTGATTGCTCGGTGAAGGGGTTGATTATCCGCTCGCCCTGTTCGTCGTCCGCTGGTTTGCCCTGCTCTATCGGTGGGTCGTTAGGAATGCTGCTTTGGTCGAGGCGGATTTAGGGCGCGCTTACGCCGCCGCTTTTGGTTGTTTGTCGGCGGATTATCCTCCGCCGCGCCCCGTTGTTCCTCGTTATCGCTTCCTTTGGGGTGTCCACCATATATATGTTATGTGACGAGGTGGCTTTCCAAAGGCCTCGTAGGCGCTGGTTCTTGATTGTCTCCGCATCGCCGTCTGCATCGCTGATGTCTTCGGAGTCGTAGCTTAGCACGCCGGTTAGATCGCCGACGGTGGCTACGGCGGTGGTGGGTGGGCTCAATTTCTTCATTGTCCGCGTTCCACCATCCCGGCCGTAGTTCAGCCAGGCTCTCGGATAGTGAGAGATGTTTCAATAATTTAAGATATCGCCAAGGGTGAGTGCCGAAAGATGTCCGCAGCGGTGAATTCCATGATCGGCGCCCAATCGGATTCGACCGCAGGGCGCAGGAGGTTCGGAGTCCGCAGAGTCCGCACTCGAGTCATGAGCTTTATGCGGACAAGGTAAGTGTTCGCCCATCACCGAGAAGTTGCAGCCCCGAGGCGGTGTCCAGCCATCCGCCCTCGATCCGAGCGATCGGCTCCGACTATGGGTCGGAGCGGATTCGCAGCGGCCTCCAAGGTGCTGTCCGCGCAGAGTTAGGTCATGCCCATCGTGACAGCAAGGCACGCCGGTTGTGGCTCAGATCCATCAAAGATCAAGTCCCCGGATATCGGCCGTGAAGTTTAGGCTTCAAACCTGGCTCGACGGCCAGGGGCGAAGCTTCGATCTGCTCCAGATGGCCAAGTGAGTTGATCAGCAGGCTAAGCCGCCGAATATTTAAGATCTGTCCGGGAGAAAAGTCTCACCCAGACTCGTGGTCGTTGTCGATTGAAGAGGCCATCGCTTCATAGGTGACTTCATAGAGGAACTCTCAATGAAAGCACCAATGTCGGTGTCAAACCGCGGATCTCGGTAGGGGGTCCCAACTATGCGCCTAGGCGGATGGTAACAGGAGACAAGGGACACGATGTTTTACCTGTGTTCGGCCCTCTTGATGGAGGTAAAACCCACGCCCCGCTTGATTGATATTGATATTGTGGATGTTTACAAGAGTGGATCTACCACGAGATCAAGGAGGCTAAACCCTAGAAGCTAGCCTATGGTATGATTGTAAGGGTTGTTGTTGTTCTACGGACTAGAGCCATCCGTTTATATAGACACCGGAGAGGGCTAGGGTTACATAGAGTCGGTTATAATGGTAGGAGATCTACATATCCGATCGCCAAGCTTGCCTTCCATGCCAAGGAAAGTCCCATCCGGACACGGGCTAAGTCTTCAATCTTGTATCTTCATAGTCTTGGAGTCCGGCCGATGATGATAGTCCGCCAATGATAGTTCGGCCGATGATGGTAGTCCGCTATTCGACACCCCCTAATCCAGACTCCTCACCCTTCACGGCCTGTTCGGCGACTTTAGGAGCTTGACCAGCTGCTTCAGCTGGTCGCTTAGGGGCACTGGATGTCCGCCTCAAAGATACCGAGACCGTAACACCTTTTTCGTCGAGCTCCCTCCTGGCGCTGGTAGAACGCGCAAAGCATCGCATACACTATGGGGCAGATTCTGAATGCCCCGGAGAGCTCCGAATCCAGGTAAGTAATAGGTAATTCAGTTTTACATGCTTGCTTTGCATAAAGAATGCCTTACCCGCCGCTATCTTCTTTATTGACTCAATTTCTTGAGGGCTTTTTGGGCCTCGCCTTAGCAGCTTTGGCACTTTCAAGAGCCGAGGCAAGCTCGGACTCGGTCTTCGAGTCACGCCCAAACCTCGTGTTTTTTCATGAGAGCCTCGAGCTCTTGCCGCACCTCCGCTTAGCTGCGCCCCCTCTTCTTGCTCGGTGCGCCCGCGACCACTTTGTTTTTGCCACGGACACCGCCTTCGTGGTCGCCACTCGCTTGTGGCCCCCGCAGCATCTATGTTATTCCTGTTATTTTTGCAACCAAACCTTTCTATAAGGTATTTTCTTTAATAAGGTATTACTTACCTTCCTTGTCCTCGAGCTGCTTCTTGGCTTGGCCGAGCTCAGTATCGACCGCCGAGGCTCGCTTCAATGCATTGACCTCCGCAGTCAAGGCAAGGGCAGAGGTCAGCAGCAAGCAGCCTGCATTCCCATATTGACATACTTATGTTAGACTCTCACAGATATCTTTTTAGATCCTTAGTCCGGCTTTTCTTTCCTAACACCAACTAAGCATCGGGCTACTGCCTATGCGGTAATATTTTACATATTCTAAACTTACCTCAAAGCCTATTAGAAGGCTGGTAAGCTCGTCAGCCCGCCTTGGCGGATCGAACTGTCCGGATCACCGCATTTCATAACAAAGGCGGTGTTCTTCGATGGAGGCGCTGTTAAGCGCCCAAGAGTTATCCGTGCCTCCGTTGGACGGAGGACACGGGCGACACCTTTCTACTTAAGGGACCGCTTGCCGGACTCGAATCGCTGAAGGTTCCGCATGGAGTCCGGACGAGGGTCGGGCTTAGAGCCCCGGGGTCTTGCCTCACGCTCGAGTCCGGAGGTCGCTTTGCGGCGCCTCCCGCGCCACCTCCTCTTGACCAGGCCCCCTTTGGGGCCCCACCTTGGCGCCGTCTGCAGCGTGAGGCGAGGAGGCGGTCAAAGTGAAGTACTTCCATTTCCGATTTAACCTGTGGACCCGCCGATGAAGCGGCGAACTCGCCTTGGGCGATCGCATGATTGTTCGCATTAAGAGAACACTCGCAATAATAAAAAGCCATGGGTATCCGGACACTTACGATCTCGCCAGGCTTGGCCTTGTTGGCCAATCCTCCTCGCCGCTGTCAACGCCAGGAGAAGTCCCGAGGAAGGGTTCTTCCTTCTGATTCTCCGCCTCCCAGCTGGGGCGGCCTTCCTTTTCTCTCCTCTCTGCTGGGGGATAGGCTTTTTCCTCCTCCTCGCCCTCGTGACAAGATTCGCTTGTAATCTGACAAGACTCAAGCGCCGGAGCTCCTTCGAGTTCCCGTGGCCTCCTTTCTGGCCTTCTTCTCCGCACCACATGGGTACCGGAGCCAGAACCCCACACAATCAAGGCCCGCTGGGTCTTCCGGCAAAGGAGCCGGACAGTTAATCTGTCCGGACGCCTTCACCAGTCCCTGCCAAAGATTAGGGAGTTTTAGATCCCACATAGAGTCAATCTATGAAAAGAGAGTCCCGTAAAGGGTAAATAACTTACTCGCCGCTTGACGCTGCGAGCTGTATCCGCGATCTTCAAGAGCGGATGAGGAAGCTCGCGCCTTTGAACAAGACTCTTCCTGCATCTTCGCATATAGTGTCAAGAGCCTTTTAGAGTCGAGTGTCAGGCCGGATCGAACTCCCACAATTTGAAGGCCCGTTGTTGGCATGGGAGAATCCGCGGATGAGCATCACTGGATTACGCTGACAAGCCCGAGATTCTTGTCCACCAGGTTTCGGACGCATGTTTGGAGTCCGGATAGCTCGTCCAAATCCCTCACGCCAGCCCGCTCTTTCCATGACGAGCCCGTGGGGAAGCCAGATCTGAATTGGGGCCGCCCCATTTGGAGTCGCATGCTCGGTGATATAGAACCACCCTGATTGCCACCCCTTTATTGTCTCCACGAAGGAGCCCTTGAGCCATAGGACTTTGGCCATATTGCCAACCATGGCGCCCAAGACTCGCTTGACGGCCGCCCACTACCTTCGCCGGACGTTGAAGATCTTCAGCCATAAGTCAAGTGGGGCTGATGCAGAGGAAGGTTTCGCACACCACGATGAACGCCGAGATGTTGAGGATGAAATTGGGCCAGGTCGTGGAAGTCCAGCCGAGTAGAACATGAGCCCCTGGACAAATGGGTGAAGTGGAAAACCTAGTCCATGGAGGAAGTGGGGAGAAACACCACCTCTCATGGGGCCTGGGTTGGAATGAGCTGCCTCTGGCCGGGCAGCCGGTGCGCGATGTCGCGGGACAAGTACCCGCCTCCAGTAGTCTTCAGGATGTGCCCTCCGTGACGGAGGAGGCCATCCACCCGCCTCCCGGCCCGACATAGTTGGAGAAGGTTGAGGTGGGATGCGGACTTGGGCGGTGGAGCTCGAGTGCATATAAATGGATAAGCAAAGGAGGAAGAAGGCGAGGTGAAAAGGTGGATCCTTATCCCTTATATGGACGGACGAGGCTATGCGCCCCCACCAGCCCGGTAAAACTCGCTATCTCCCAAGCGCCAGAATCAATGGCGCGGATGGGTTACCCACGTCCGTATTGATGGGAATCCTGAATAAGGGGGCACGATCTATGCTTTGATAAGACGTGCTGTGGAAACCGCCGCTAAACGCTACCGAGGTGGAACAAGAAAAAGATTCATATAATGACCTGGCCGTGGTGTGATGTCACGCCGCTGAATACGCCGCAGATCTCGGCACAAGTTATTCTTTCTACGGTGGTATGTGGAACTTGTTTTGCAGAGCCGGACACTATCCTCGGTGTTCAAAACCTTCTATGAAGTATTCGAGGAGGAACCCGCTTTGCAATGCCGAAGACAATATGCGCTACCGGACTCGCCGCCATTGAAGCCTGGTTCAGTGGGCTACCGTGGGAGTCCTCGACTATGGGGTGTCCGGATAGCCGAACTATCATCACGGCCGACTCCAAGACTATGAAGATACGAGATTGAAGACTTCGCCCCGTGTCCGGATGGGACTTTCCTTGGCGTGGAAGGCAAGCTTGGCGATACGGATATGTAGATCTCCTACCATTGTAACCGACTGTAACCCTAACCCTATCCGTGTCTATATAAACCGGAGGGTTTTAGTCCGAGAACTAACAACAATCATACCATAGGCTAGCTTCTAGGGTTTAGCCTCCTTGATCTCGTGGTAGATCTACTCTTGTACTACCCATATCATCAATATTAATCAAGCAGAGTAGGGTATTACCTCCATCGAGAGGGTCCGAACCTGGGTAAAACATCGCTTCCTTGTCTCCCGTTACCATCCGCCTAGACGCACAGTTCGGGACCCCTACCCGAGATCCGCCGGTTTTGACATCGACAAGAATCCTTCGCCACCAAGTCCGAGTATTCGTTCAAGGAGAGTAATAGAAAGAGTCCGGATCGCCTGTGCACAACCGAAGCGCATGAAACGCCTCCGTCAGATCTACTTTTCCAAACACTTTTGCCCTTGTTTTGGACTCTAACTTGTATGGTTTGAATGGAACTAACCCGGACTAACGCTGTTTTCAGCAGAATTGCCATGATGTTGTTTTATGCGTAAAACAAAAGTTCTCGGAATGACCTGAAACTCCACGGAACATCTTAGAAAAAATAAAAAATCCTCGCTAAAGATGAAGACCAAGGCCCACACCCTGTCCACGAGGGTGGGGGCGCCCTCACCTCGTGGCCCTCGAGCCTCCGACGCCAAATCCAACTCTATATATTTGCTTTGGAGAGAAAAAATCAGAGAGAAGAAATCATCGCGCTTTAAGATACGAGAGCCGCCAAGCCCTAAAACCTCTCGGAGGGCTGATCTCGAGTCCGCTCGGGCCCGGAGAGGGGATTTGTCGCCGTCATCATCATCAACCATCCTCCATCACCAATTTCATGATGCTCACCGCGCATGCGTGAGTAATTCCATCGTAGGCTTGCTGGACGGTGATGGGTTGGATGAGATTTATCATGTAATCGAGTTAGTTTTGTTAGGGTTTGATCCCTAGTATCCATTATGTTCGAGATTGATGTTGCTATGACTTTGCTATGCTTAATGCTTGTCACTAGGGCCCGAAAGTGCCATGATTTCAGATCTGAACCTATTATATTTCCATGAATATATGTGAGTTCTTGATCCTATCTTGCAAGTCTATAGTCACCTATTATGTGTTATGATCCGACAACCTCAAGTGACAATAATCGGGATACTTCGGTGATGACCATATTTTGAGGAGTTCATGTATTCACTATGTGCTAATGGTTTGTTCCGTTCTCTATTAAAAGGAGGCCTTAATATCCCTTAGTTTCATTAGGACCTCGCTGCCACGGAGGGTAGGACAAAAGATGTCATGCAAGTTCTTTTCCATAAGCACGTATGACTATATTCAGAATACATGCCTACATTACATTGATGAATTGGAGCTAGTTCCGTGTCACCCTATGTTATGACTGTTACATGATGAACCGCATCCGGCATAATTATCCATCACCGATCCAATGCCTATGAGTTTTCCATCTACTGGTTTACGCTTATTTACTTCCCCATTGCTATTGTTACAATCACTACAAAACACCAAAAATATTACTTTTGCTTTCATTACTCTTTTGTTACCGTTACAATCACTATCATATTACTTTGCTACTAAATACCTTGCTGCAGATATTAAGTTATCCAGGTGTGGCTGAATTGACAACTCAGTTGCTAATACTTGAGAATATTCTTTGGCTCCCCTTGTGTTGAATCAATAAATTTGGGTTGAATACTTTACCCTCGAAAGCTGTTGCGATCCCCTACACTTGTGGGTTATCAAGACTAATTTCTGGCGCCGTTGCCGGGGAACATAGCTCTATTCTTTGAGTTACTTGTGATTTATATCTTCTGGACACTATGAAGAATTTGAAAGACGTTAAGACAAAAATTTATCCCTCAACTACGAGGGAGGTAAGGAACTACCATCTAGCTCGCACTTGATTCACCTTCTATTATGAGTAAGCTTATGTACACCTAAACCTGCTCTCGCTATTCGCTCGATATGTCACATGTTATTGATGATGCCACTTCGCTATGCATGATACTTATGATGAAACTACTTTATGCTTGATACTA
>JAHIAM010003004.1:0-24996 GCA_021605205.1 Aegilops longissima
GATATCGGCCTGCCATCAAGGCGCCGAGGAGGCTGGGCCATGGTAAAGCAGGTACAGGCTGACCCAAACCACATGGCGAGTCGGACTGTGGGGCCCGATGGGAAGGAGATCCTGTAAAGCTTAGTGTATGGCCAAGTAGAATTGGCGCCAAGTATTCAACAAGATTGTAAATTAGATAGCCTATTAGATGGCATTGAGGAGAATACAATGAGTCTAGTTGACTATGTAATGAAATATGACATGAAAAATGTCTTCTAGCGGATTGTAGATCGTTTGTCATAGCGGACCTTTTCTCTTGACCTCGGGACCCAATAGTCAGAGTGTGTCGAATACCCTCGCGGTTATATAAGAACGGGGCATGCATGGAGACAAAGGCGTGGGGTCATTATTGCTGTATGTCGGACAAATTGCCCAACTAGTTATGTTATATTACATGGATAGTAGAAACATCTTCGAGGAGAATAGTTCCGTTAAGGGTTCCTTTCGGCTGGGAGGCATGCCTAAAGTGCATGTTAAAACTGCTAAAGCGAGAAAAATCATCTGAGGGGCAGATGGATAAATAGTTAAAAATCATCTTCAGTTCACCGACCAAATATTCCCTTAAAACGCTAGCTTTTGGCTTCACCCAATCTGAGGTACATCCGGTGACCGGCGATAACAATCGCGAGAGGTGCTCCCTTTACCACCTAGCGAACAATGGGAGCGTAGTGGTAAGCCACGAGGAGCCGAACAACCCAACTTGGCCAAAAATTAAGTCATATCGATGCATATAATGGTGAATAAAAGGTACATGCGGAAGTTTGACACATGTGTTGGGCATGAAGCCCGTATAAATAAGCTTATGTTAAAGAAGCCCCTAGGTATAATGGCGCGGACAGCGCGTCAAATGTCTTGAACAAAGCGCAAGCGAGCCTCTAAAGGCTTCAAGAAGAAGGAGGAGGAATGAGAGAAATAAAAGACAACAAAAATAGAAAATATGGGCGGAGGAAGAGGCGAACTTGGAGTCAGTAGCTTAAGCGTAGAATCTTCGTGGCGGGCTGCGTTCCATGGGTTCGGCTCGAGTCGGTTATCGATGTGTTTATGAGACCATATGCTCCATGGTCAGGACCTGGTCGATGATGAAGGACCTTCCCATTTGGGCTTGAGTTTGTCCTTTTGTTGTCCGTGGCGTAGAACTAGTTAAGCCAGCGTTATAAGCTTTGGCCCGTGCTTCCTGCTTTGATATCTTTGATCCTGCTGTTGATAAAATGCGAGCGAGCTTTTGCCACGTTCGCTCCTCCTCCAATCGTCAAACTGTCCTGCCGATCGAGCTCGGCTTCTCTTTCTTCATACATGCACCGCGAGGTGAGTCATGTATTATGTCGAGGCAAGACTGCCTCTGCGCCGTACATCATAAAAATGGTGTGAATCCGGTGATACGATTGGCGTGGTCCGCAGCCCCAGTCTGGTCGAGCTCCTCAACCCAGTGTCGTGTTAGATTCCTTGAGGACCACACTAGTGCTGGGTTTAATGCCGCTCATGATTAGACCGTTTGCTCGCTCGACTTGACCGTTGGTTTGAGGGTGATAGGCGGCGTGTCGAGCTTGATGCCCATGTTTTGCACCATAATTTGACCTCATCGGCCGTGAAGTTGGTGCCGTTATCGATGATGATCTTGTGGGGACGCCGTAGCGGTGCACTACCCTGATATGAAGTCTATCACCGGCCGGATTGGCCGTTTTAACGAGCTTGGCCTCTATCCATTTGGTGAATTTATCCACCATGACCAATAGGTATTTTTGCTTGTGGGTTCCTCCCTTAAGGGGTCCAACCATGTCAAGCCCCGGACATGAATGGCGGTGATGGGTATAGTTTTGAGGCGGTGGGTGGCATGTGGCTTTAGTTAGCAAAAGGCGGCAAGCAGCGCATTGTTGGACTAAATCCTGCGCATCTTCGGGCCGTCGGTCAATAAAATCCTATCTGGAAGGCCTTGCCTACAAGGGCCGGGCTGCGCCGTGGTGCCCACCAGTCCGGCATGAATTTCAGCAGGAGGTTTCGCCCTTCCTCTTGAATACACCTTTGAAGGACTCTGTTGTGCTTTTCTTATAGAGCTCTCCCTCATGGACTTTATAGGCTTTGGATCGCCGTACTATGCGAGGAGCCTCATTTTATTCTTGGGGAGTTCTGCCTAGTTAGGTAGGCTAGGAATGGTTCAGATCCGCGAGGCGATAACCGCCATTATTTAAGTGGCGAGAGGTGTTATCTCGGTGGCGAGCCTCCGATTGTGTCGAAGTGTTGGTGTCGGCGGTGCGGTTGGGTCGGATTATTATTTCGGACTCCCTTCCGTAGTACGGATGGCGAACAACCGTTCCGGGAAAGATGTTAGGCGGGGCGGCATCGCGTTTTGCACCGATCGTGCCAATCGTCCGCCTCCTGGTTGTTATCCGGGCTATATGATGAAATTGAGCCCTTGAACCGTCTTGACATTTTAGGACCGCATTGCGATGCGCTGCCATTCGGATCTTTGGCATCAAAGTCTCCGTTTATTTGAGATATCGCGAGTTGAATCGCGTACCTCTAAGCGTTTAATGCCCATGGAACGCCATCCGGAGGCGTGCGAAGGGCCTCGTATTGACTGCGTTGTTGGAGTCCGTATACATTATCTGAAGGGCGTATTGGACCGTGTCCCCGGTTGGGGACGTCAGGACGACGCCAGCCCCTAGGCCGGCCAACATTTTCGAGCCATCAAAGTGCATGATCCAATTGGAGTATGCGCCGTACTCTTTAGGGAGTTCGGCTTTGGTCCATTCGGCCACAAAGTCGGCCAAAACCTGCGACTTAATAGCTCGTCGTGGCTTATAGGTTATGTCGAATGGAAGGAGCTCTATGGCCCATTTAGCAATCCGGCCCGTCGCGTCACGGTTGTTTATAATGTCGTTAAGAGGTACTTCGGAGGCTACCGTTATCGAACACTCTTGAAAGTAGTGTCGCGGCCACGGGATGCCATGAACACGCGTATGCTATCTTTTGATAATGTGGGTATCGGGACTTGCATGGAGTTAGGACGATCGACACATAGTAAACCGGTTTTGAAGAGGAACCGGTGTCGTCCGTTCTCGTTCGGCGATGATGTAACGCCCGGACCCGATCGCGCAGTGTCCGTCGATTATTCGCCGTCTTTGCCATGTCATTTGCTTGCGTGTTGCACTTTGCCCGTCATCATCGCATTTCATATCATGTCATCATGTGCATTTCATTTTGCATACGTGTTCGTCTCATGCATCCGAGCATTTTCTCCGTTGTCCGTTTTGCAATCCGGCACTCCTATGTCCCGGCGCCCCCTTTTACCTCTTTTAGGTGTGCGGGTGTTAAACCTTCTCGGAATGGCCGAGGTTTGTCAGCGGCCTTGGTATACCACCGGTGAACCGCTGTCAAGATTCGTGCCATTTGGAGTGTTTGATACTCAACGGTTAACGGGTAACATAAAAGCCTCTTTGTGTTGCAGCCCAACACCTTCAAAGTGGCCCAAAACCCAGCAAACTCCCTCCATGTTCTCGTTCGTTCGATCACGATCGCGTGGCGAAAACCGCACCTCATTTGGACTCTCTAGCTCCCTCTATCTATAAATAGCCCCCTCCCGAAATTCGCGGATCAATTTCCCCGAAACCCTAGTTTTTCCCTCTCCGCCCGGGCGTGTCCGTCCGCGCCGGACACATCCAGCGCCGCCGTCCCAGCGAATCCGGGACATACGTGGCCTCCGCGCCTCTCTCTCTCTCCCGCCGCCGCCGCCAAGCCGAAATGACGCGCGGAGCCCTTGAGCCTCGCCGCCGCCGGCCCGTCGGCCCGCCGATCGCCACCCGGCCGGCGCCTCCCGCCGCCGCCGGCGCCCGCCGCCGCCTCGCGCCCGGCGCCGCCGCCCATCCGCCTCCCGTCGCGCTTCCCGCCGCCCGCCGCGGGTGCGCCGCTTCGGCCAGCTGCCCCAGCCCTCGGCGCCTTCCTCCGCCCGGCCCCTCGCGGGGCGCCGCCCAGCTCCGCCTCCGGCTCCCGCCGCCGCCGCGCCCTCGCCGCTCTCGGCCCGTCTAACAGCGCCGTGGCGGATCCGGGCAGCGCCGCCGGATCCGTCGCCCGACACTCCGGCGAGCCTTCGCAGCCTCCTCGGCAGCGAACCCGGCGTGCCTCGGGAACGCGCCCCAGACCAGTCCATGAGGTTGACTTTCCCCTCCCCAAAATTCCACTGTCCCCGAAATTGTTGCATTTTTGTTGCATTTTCATCATGTCATAACTCTGTGCATGTAGCTCCGTTTCGTGCGTGTAATATGTCAAATTGTTCGTCTCGAAGAGTAGATCATTTAATCTCATTGCATAATTTTCATTTGAGCTCGTCTTGATGCCCTAAATGCTGTTGGAAAAGTGCTATGTGATGTTAGTTTTAGATTCTTATCAGAACATGCACTTTTGTCATTTTTGACATGATTGATGTGTGCACCCTATGATCTTGAGTCCTACATGTGTTTTGTAATATGCCATGCCATCTTTCCAGGGGTGTATGCCATGTATTTTTGTGATCTCTGTGGTGACTAGCACAAGCATGCAAACTAGGCTTCATGATGTTGCTGATTTCAGCCCTGTTTTGCTGATATTTTATGCCATGTTAACTTGATGCTACCGAGAGATCCATGCTTATTTTGAGATACTTAAGTAAGGATGTTTTGTTATACATGTCTTGCTCTATCCATCCATGCCCTTGTTTGCAATTATGAAGTAGTCTAGCTTGAGTCAATCGAGCTCTACTTTTGCTATAAAATGTTTCCTGGCAGGTTGTTTACATGTTATTCAATTTTGCCAAGGTTGTTGTAGTTGATCCGTGTATGCTATGATGTTGTTCTTGCCATGTATAGCTTCTATGCCATGTCTTCTTGCTGTTGGTTGCCTTGCCATGCCATGTATTGCTCTGTGGTGAGTGGTTCAAGCTCACCAACATGCCTACTCATCGTTGTTCCTGCCATGTATGAATCTGTAATATAACTTGCCATGTTTACATGGGTGTCATCATATTTTTTGATCCTTTTTGGCCTATGGTCAGTAAGGGACTTTTGTTCTATGCAACTAGTAGATTCATGCCATGCCTTTTTTTGCCATGATAAGTTCCTGTAACATGTTGTTTGATAGCTCTAAACATTGCAACTTTGATGTTATTTACGCCAATGCAAAGCTGTTATTACTTGCAATCTTGCCATGTGTGTTTGAGCATGTTCTAGTGATTTCTGGAGATAGATCAGTGTTCATCTTTTGTCATGGTTTACCATTACATCATGGCCATGCCTTTTGTTCTCATGTTGAGATGCTGTAGCTTGTTCTTTTGATGCTTGCAATATGCCTACTTGCTGTTATGGACAGATTGTTGTCATATCTTGTATTGTGTGTATGTGTTGCACCGTTGCTCCGTTTTGAGTGTGCTCTATATGAAACTTGCTTGATTTTGCATGTAGCTTCATATTATCATGTTGCATCCATGTTTTGAGGTGTTTCTCGATGTTTGGGTGCATTTTGCATCAATGCCATGTTTAACTTGTTTTGCTCATATCTTCTAGGCCGTAGCTCCGAATTAAATGAACTTTATATGTAACTTGACTAGAATTTCGTGTAGATCATCGTGGTGCATCTTAACTTGCTGTTTAACAACTTGAACATAAGGTTTATTCAGATCTGGACCAATTTCGAAATTTGCATATGAGGACTTCTAGGAATTGTTCTATGTTGTTTCGGCCTCATTTAAACTTGCCTTGATGTGTTGCTCTTGTTTGCATCATCTTTTGCCATGAGTAGCTCCATGTAGCCTTGTCATGCATCATGTTTGTTGTGCATCTGGTCATGTTCATGTGTGGTGTGTTTACTTTGTTGTGTGCTTCTTCTTGTTAGTTCCCGTTTCGTTGCGATCGTGAGGATTCGTTCGTCTACGCTTGGTTCGGCTTCATCCGTTCATCTTCTTCATGGACTCGTTCTTCTTCCTTGCGGGATTTCAGGCAAGATGACCGCTACCCTGGATCTCATTACTATCATTGCTACCCATCACTTGTTCCTCAAGCCTCCCAAATTGCCATGTCAGCCTCTAACCTTTTGCACCCTTCCTAGCAAACCGTTGTTTGGCTTTGTGTCGGTGTACTAAAGTAGGGGGTACCCTAGTACCCTAAGCTGCGTGCTGCGAGCATCAGCTGGCGTCCCGTGGCAAGCCCTTAGGCGTCTGCCAAGATCCTCAATGGCTCCTTGAGCCATTCAAAACAAAGTAGTCAAGACCCGGCAAGAGGAGCTTGCCGGGAAGGCCACTCAGGCCTTGAAGGAAACAAGGCCCGGCAAGAGGAGCTTGCCGGGAAGGCTGGTGGGCGCCGAGCCCCAGTAGCGACAAGGTTTCCTGCAGCGGCAAGGCGCTTGCCAGGCGGGCGACCTCTCTTCATCTCGCTCAGCTCACCCGTAGCGATGTCGCCATGGGGCTCTCCAAAGCAGCGTGTCGGACGGGCTGTGCCGCCTGGCGGAACAGCGACAAGCGGCGTGACAAGCTACCATCGTGGCAAGCGGAGGTGCACTTGGCGGTCCTGTTACCTTTGTTAAGGCGTGAGGCGGGCATTGATGACTCTTGTCCCTTGCCGTCGAGTTAGGTATAGATTCTGTACAATGTACAAGCGGTGTACCAACCTATGTTTTACTATCTTACCCTTGTCTACTTGCCACATGTGGTAACCCCTTGTGCCTATAAAAGGAGGCCGAGGGCAGCGTAGAAAGGGTTCGGCTCGACTCGGCTTAGTTCATCCTACTCATATGAAACCAGACCAGGCTAGGTCTTGTAGCTCCCATTGCTCCCTAGCAAGAGCATAAGATAATCCACTAAAGCAGCAGTAGGAGTATTATCTCTCGGAGAGCTCGAAGCTGGGTAAGCCTGCTCGTGTGCATCGCCTCGATCCGCTCTTTGTGCAATCTCCGCCCCCCTCCGAACCACAAGGGACCCAGGTCCCGTGGGTGTTCGTGGGACACGATCAGCCCTCCCGACATCTTTGGCGCGCCCGGTAGAGGCGTCGAGGCTGTGTTAACCCGATCCGGTGGTCACGACGAGCAACTTCATCAACATCTTCGTCAACATGGCGCCCGAAGAAGAAGTGTTGGCAGCAGCAGAGCGTCCGCGTCGAACCCACCACCACGGGCTGTCGGTGGTGGGGAAGCTGGCGGAGAGCAGGCGTCGGCGAGAGAGCCCTAGCGCCGCCAGGTCCAAAGACAAGGCAGCGCATGCGTCGGCGTCGAATCTTCACGCGTCCTTCTCGGGAGGCGCGAGCAGACGGCGTCGTGAAGCTCGCGGCACCATAGGCTCGTTGGACCAAGGCCAACACTGGGGATCCCGAGGCCCTCGAGACCGCATGCACCCTAGCATCTGATGCGAAGCGAGTCTGATCGCTTAGGCGGGATGCTGCTCCTCCTAACTTGGTTAGGAGTCAAGCACGCGTCCGTTCTTCGCTCCGTCGCCGTTGCCATAACCACACCAGCGGAAGCCTTGGCAAAGCTCATTTACTTCTAGACTACCGCCAGCGGCCGACAAAGGTCGACGAATGGAGGCCACAATTCAGAGTCTCTCCGGCCGCTTAGCAGCGCGTCCCATGACAACCGAGTGCCTCGCGCGGCAGCAAGGCGACAAGCGCGAGCTGATGGCGGCAGACTTCTGAGGAGCAGCCCGTGCACTCCACCTTCGAAGGCCAAGATCGCCGACTCGCGAATCCACCTCGGCGACTCCACGGCGTCGTCGGATCCGCGAACTTCGTCGCGACCAGCGCCAAGTTCTCCGAGAGCGGCAAGAAGAAAACGCTTCGAACCCGTATCGGCGCCCGAAGAAAGCGCGCCGTCAATCGACCAGCGCGCGGGCCAACCGTCGACATGCATGCGCCGAAGAACGGATGACTCACCGTGCGCGGTAGGTTGCCCTGCGTTCACCGTGAGCTGCGGCAAGTCCGGTGGCCCGACAAGAAAAATTTCAAACCAGATGTGCGGAGAAGTATGACGGCAGGACACACCGCCGGAGTTCCTCAGCATCTACACCATTGCGGTGCAGGCGGCGGGGGCGAGGCGACAAGATCCTCGCCAATTATTTTCCACGGTGCTCAAGCCAAGCGTCGGATCTGGCTCATGCACTTGCCGGACAGCTCTATTTCTTCTTGGGCAGATTTGTGCCACCGGTTCGTTAGGCGCCTTCACGAGTGACCACAAGCCTCATGGCGGAGAGTGACCTCCACCTGCTTGCCGGAAGGAGGAGAATCCCTGCGCCAAGTTCATCGAAGATTGATCGAGTGCACTACAACATCCCGGGCGTCCACCCTGCTGCGATGATCAATGCGTTTCATCGAATGTCGAAACCGCAGGATGAGGAGGAGATGGCGATGTGCAAAGTGAAAGAGCGTCGGCGAGCTCTCATACGGCGACAAGTGTGCACGCGCTGAAGAAGGAAGAAGACTCCCAGGAGAGAATGTGGGAGCAGAGTCTGACAGTGAGGAAATCGCCCCGGCAAGAAAAAGCCGGCGGCGAAACAACAGGAGGAAGAAAAACCAAGAAGTGCTAGTTGTTGAGCAGTCCGGCAAGGATGGGGCCGCCAACAAAGCCAAGGCTGGTGGCTCCGACAGCGAGGTTGCCGTTGCGCCGACCGCCAAGCTGTGGCGACGCCGACAAGCCCGATAGCTCCAACAAGCGATCTTGTAAAATCCACGCACCAAGGGCCACGATCTCGAGCTGCAAGAAATTGAGCAGCTTGTTGAGCTCTGAGAGCGAATACGAGCGGCGAGACAAGGATAAAGCTCAAGAAAGTGCAGGTGCAGCAAGTAAGAAGAGACCGGTTGGGGAGGGCGCGCAGCAAGGCCAAGCAGCGACAAGGTGTGAGACCTCCCAGCGGCCGCGACAAGGAAGAGGGCGAAGATGAAGATGATGAGGACATGGAAGGCGATGAAGCGGGCGAGCAAGAGTTTCAAAAGGCAACAGAGGTCCTTTGTGTTGACGGTGGTGCTTCTCTACATACCTCGCACCGCCAACTCAAGCAATGGATCGTAAGGTGAATGCAGCAGAACCCTCCATAGAGTCACGCAAACCTCTGAAGTGGTCCAGCCGCCCATCATCTTTGACATTGAGGATCACCACGATCGCGTCACTGCGATCGGGTGCTTGCCGATGTTGGTCTCGCCAACCATCCGCAACCTCAAGGTCACAAAGATCTTGGTTGTGGCCGGGCCGGCCTGAACTTGATTTCCTCTGTGGTGCTTGAAACTTCAAATCCACGACAATGAGCTCGAAGAAGCTGGTACTTTCAAGGAATCAATCCAGGAAGGAGCAAGCCCAAAGGGAAGATCACGTTGCCGATAACGTTGACAGTGACTCAACTTCAGAACTGAGAGGGTCACGTTTGGCGTCGCCGACTTCCCATTACCCTACAATGGCATACTTGGCCGTCGATGCTCGCCAAGTTCATGGCAGCCTCTCATTATGCTTACAACCTACTCAAGATGCCCGGCCCGATAAGCGTCATTTCTGTCCATGGCGACAAGAAGGACGGGCTTATCTGTGCCGACAAGATTTACCGGGAAGCAATAGCCGCAGCGAAAGCAAACCACTTGCCGCTGAAGCTCCGGGGAAGAAGACCACCAAGTCCGGCAAGAGCTCGTTGCCCACTCCGGCAGCGCACCTCCTCGGTGCTGCGCTACGGCGAGGCCGCACCATCGAGCTCCACCGGCAAATGCAAGAAGGCGATGGCAGCTCCACGAAGATCAAGAAAGTGCCGCCAGGAGGAGGGCGGCTGGTGGTACCTTCACCATCGATGCCACGCTTGATCCTAAATAGGAAGGCGAGCCGTTGCTTTCTGCAGCGAATGTCGATGTGTTTGCATGGCAACCATCGACATCCCGGTGTTCCCAGGAAAGTAATTGAGCACCACCTTTATGCATCGTCCTCACGCGGCCCGTCAAGCAAAAAGTTAGGAAGCAGGCGTTGGAGCATGAAGTTCATAGCGAAGAAATCAAGAAGTTGGAAGCAGCGGGGCTTATCGGAGGAGTCCTCCATACCACGTGGTTGATCAATCCGGTGGTGATGCATAAGGCTAATGGGAAATGGAGACTTTGTATTGACTTCACCGATGTTAATAAAGCTTGTCCCAAAGACCCATTTCCCTTGCGGCGTATTGACCAGATTGTTGACTCCACGGCTGGATGTGATCTACTTTCGTTTCTTGATGCATATTCAGGATATCATCAGATCTTCATGGCGAAGAAGATGAAGAAAACGCATTCATTACACCATGTAGCACGTCTTTGCTTTATCACGGATGCCTTTCGGTTTGAAGAATGCTGGTTCAACCTTTGCAAGGGTAGTCCATGATGCCTTTGAACCACAGATACACAGAAATGTAGAAGCATACATGGATGACATAGTGGTCAAGAGCAAGGACAAAGCGACTATGGTTCAAGATTTGGATGAAACATTTGCAAATATGCGCAAGATCAACCTCAAGCTCAACCCCGAGAAGTGCGTGTTTGGAGTCCCTTCCGGCAAGCTTCTCGGGTTCTTTGTGTCTCGCGGGGAATTGAAGCCAACCCGACAAGATCAAGGCCATTGAGCGGATCGAAGCACCAAAAGCGTCAAGGATGTCGAGAAGGCTTGCGGTTGCGTGGCTGCTCTCGGCGAGTTTATCTCTAAGTCTGCTGAAGGCCCTGCCATTTTTCAAAATTTTGAAAAAGGCAGGTCAATGAAATGGACTCGAAGCGGAGGCTGCGCAATGGGACTTGAAGAGATACTGTCCTCCGCTCCAATACTTGTCGCACCTAGGCCACAAGAGAAGTTGCTGCTGTATATAGCATGACCAATCAAGTGGTTAGTGCTGCGTTAGTAGCGGAGAGGAGGCGGATGATGAGCCGACAGCGAGGCGAGGCACATCCAGCGACAAGCAAGGGCTTCGCCGTCAAGCTCTGGTCCCGACAAGGACGGATCAGCGCAGGGTTGCGACAAGATCTGAGAAGAAGATGGTGCAGCGCCCGGTCTACTTTGTCAGTTCCCTTTGCGGTGGCTAGATCAAGGTACTCGGTGTGCAAAAGCTGCTTTTCGGCCTCCTCATGGCCTCGAAAGCTGCGCCACTACTTCAAGCACACGAGATAACAGTTGTCACTCGTTTTCGCTGAAGAGGATATTACAAAATCCGGAAGCAGGCGAGAATCGTCGAGTGGGCCTTTGGAACTGTCAAGCTTTGGTCTCAAATTTGAAAGCACTTCAACTATCGAGGCGAGCATTGGCGGAATTCATAGCTGAGTGGGCGCCAGCGCAAGATGAAGAAATTCGAGAGGCGAGCATCCCGTCAAGGAGGCAAATAAAGAGTGGCTGATGTACTTTGGCGGTGCCTTCTCGCTGCAAAGTATTTGGGTGCGGCGTGCTGATTATCGCACCCACGGAGAGCACCTTAAGTACATAGTCGGATGCATTTTCCCAAGGAACAAGCAACAAATAATACTGCAGAGTATGAAGGTTTGCTTGCGGCCTCGAGGATTCTGATGAACCTTGGGATCAAGAAGCTCATTGTCAAGGGGACTGCAAGTTGTAAATCGCCAAGTAAATAAAGATTATCAAAGTCCGTTGATGGAAGCCTCGTCGACGAAGTGAGGAAGCTGGAAGAGCACTTTGAAGGCACTGCAAATGGAACACGTTCAAGAGCTCGAGAATGATATAGCTGATGGCCTCTCAAATGTGCCCACTTAAGTTACACAATGGAACCGAGGATTTTTGTGCTCAAGCTAACTCAGATAGCGTAACACCTTCAGCGAGGACGAGCAAGAAGAAAATTGGTTTCGGCGACTACTTTCCGGCAGAGCTCCACGAAGCCGCCGACAAGAAGGTCCCTAAAACCAGCATAAGTATCACTAAGGAAGCGGTATGCTCCGACAAACCATCAGTTTGTATCGTTGAAGCAAGCGCCCGACAAGTTTCACTCCGGCAAGCTTGCGGGGATCATCAAGCTCGGCGGACCCACGAGTTCTTGCGCGAAGCTGATGTTCCCGATGATGGATGAGCCTTTAGTCCTTGTTGTCGAGCCACAAGCTCCGGCATGGGCACGATAAATCGTCCATTTCCTTGAGACGGAGAACTTCCGAAGAGCAAGAAGAAGCGGAAAAAGTAGCCCGGCGGTCAAGTATGTACCGGTTTGTTGACAACATCATGCATGAAGAAGACTCAGCGGTGTGAAATTGAAGTGCATTTGCGGGAAGATGGACGAAAGCTGTTAGCGAGGTACATGGAGGCATATGTGGTCACCACATTGGCCTTGAGGAGCACTTGCCGCAAAGCTTTCCGGCAAGGTTTCTTCGGCGAGAAGCCCTCGAGATGCTGCTGCACAAGTAACCAAGTGTGAAGCGTGCGGTTCCATTCCAAGCAGATACACCAACCAGCTCAAGCTCTCCGGCGATCCCTTTATCCCTGGCCTTCTCGATGCAGGGGCTCGACATCCTCGGCCCTTTCCCTCGCTGTTGTCGGAGGCTTTGAGTCTTGGTGCATAGCAATGACTTAGTTTAGCCTTGCGGAGCGAGCGACAGACAAGCTAACTTGCCAAAGTTTGAGCATTCGATTTTCTTAAAGTTATTTTCCTTGAGCGACCGCGCTTTGTATGGAAAACCTGTGCGCAAAGGAACCAAATCACGATTGGTCGGCGCCCTTACTTTGTTTGAGTCCGCTCAACAACTTAAGTGAGCTGCGGCTAGTCGCGACAAGGTTTCTTGTCGGTAGCGACCCTTGACACGGGCTGCTGAAGTTCCGCACTCGGCGCTCGCGGCAAGGGTGCCTGCACCGGCAAGTTTCCCTGAAAGGCGTAGGGCAGTAACATACAAAGCCAAGAGTCGAGTAAAGGAAGTAACATAGCAAATATTGCCTACAATAAAGTTATATTACAAAAATAACTTATTGCGGCCTTTGGCATCGTTCTCGAGAACTGAAATAACAGCGAAAGAGAAGAAGCGGCGCCCGGCACCCAAGCCCGGCAAGCCAGGGTTGCTTGGCTGCTGCGGCAAGCGAGTTGCGAGGGCTGCGGTGTCGAGATAAGCCTTCGTCCCTCTTCAAACATCCCTTTTCATTAAAACATCCTTCTCGGATACAGTCAGTGGAGAATGAAAAACATGAAAGAGAGGATTACAAGTTTTAATGCAGATAAGGCCGAAGGCTTACAAATTAAAAAGATAAGATGCAGTAATCCTTTTCCTGTCCTATCTTTGGAGGTAGGTCAAAGAGGTGAGAAGGGCAAGCGGGGCGCCTAGGCGAGCTACAGGTGCGAAGGCACCAAGAGAACATCCAGGGGACTCTCCAGGGCTTGACGGAGGCAGCGGCGTCAAGCGGTGCTCGAGGCGAGGCGGCAGGGCGTCGGCCGCTGTCGAGGCACTACACCTCGTACTCCTACTTGACGGCCTTGTCGCCATCCCTCTTCCCTTCTCGCAGCCTCCCTCGCGCGATCGCCCAAAGGCGACCCGGGAGTTCAAGGGCAGGCGGCGGATGATGGGGTCGCCCGGTGGCCTTGCAGGCGGCGCCCGACAACTAGTTGGGCCCGCTACCCTCGTCGTCGCTGTCGCTCCCCTCCTCGTCACTCTCGCTTGAGGAGGAATCTTATTTGTCGGAGGAGCTATCCACACAACACCTCGCCCAGTGTCGAGATCCCGAAGACCTTGGCGGAGAGAGATCACCCTCCATTAACTTAAAATGGAGGTAAACCCCTTGACATGTTTTGGATGCGGTGACGTCTTCCACCACGATCAAGATACATCACATTAGGGGCTGGGAATACAGCGGACTCGCGTGCCGCTGATCCCCAGCCCCTCATGTGCAATCTCGATGTCTCGGGCAGATCCGACTCCATCAGCTCATGACGGGCTGGAAGCGGAGGCGGACGAGGCGCCAGCGCAGACTGACGAAGAACTTCGCAAGGGTCGTCCCTGTATGGACGGCCGCGGGGAGAGAACCGCCCGGCGGAGGCGGAGGCGATCGCCGCCCGCCCGCTTCTTCCCGGCGCCTCGACCTCGTCCACGACCTCGCCCGGAGAACGCCCGCGGAGGCGGAGGCGGCTCGCCGCCCGTCCGCCTCTTCCCGGCGCCTCGACCTCGTCCACGACCTCGCCCCTCCCTCTTCCCCTTGTGGCTAGCTCGCCACCCGGCGTGGGGTTGGGAGAGTGCGCTGTCTAGTGGCGACCCTCGCCGCCACCGATGAAGAACCAAGGTTCCCTCTCTCCATGACGAGTGAGAGAAAGGGGAGAAGGCTGAGAAAGGAGGAGATGGGAGAGTGCGGGTTTCTGCGCCCCCTTCGCCCTTCTTAAAAAGAAGCAAGGTGGGGCTCTACCGCCCGCTTCAGCGAATCAAGGCGTGGAGCGCTTGAGGGAATCGGGCAGACCTGCTGCCTCTGCCTGTGACGCCCAGTTCCCACTTCCACCGTCCGTGACCCCAAGAGCATGGGAACCACGTGGCGGGGATTGAGGCGAGGCGACAGATGATGGGCGACCGCGCCGCCGCCCACTTCCCCCGACACACGCAATTGTGGCGTGCCGTTCTGAGGAACGCGGGCGGATCTGAAATGGATTTGGTTTGGACCCAGGGCGCGTGCCCGTGCCTGTTTGGGCCTGGCCCAACAGCACTCGGCACCGTGTATGGCCCAGAACCGGGGGCTCTGACCGATTGTACTAAAGTAGGGGTACCCTAGTACCCGAGCTCGTCTGCCAGCGATCGCGGCGTCCCGTGGCAAGCCTTGCCGGCGTCGCCAAGATCTCGGCGGCTCCTTGAGCCATTCAAAACTAAAGTTGTCAAGACCCGGAAGAGGAGCTTGCGGAAGGCCTTCGGTAGCGAAGAAACAAGGCCCGGCAAGAGGAGCTTGCGGGAAGGCTGGTGGGCGCCGAGCCCCTGGCGCGACAAGGTTCCTGCCACGGCAAGGCGCTTGCGAGGCGGCGACCTCTCTTCATCTCCGCTCCAGCTCACCCGTAGCGATGTCGCCGCGGGCTCTCCCAAGCTGCAGCGTGTCGACGGGCTGTGCCGCCGCCGGGAACAGCGACAAGGCGTGACAAGCTACCATCGTGGCAAGCAGAGGTGCACTTGATGGTCCCTGTTACCTTTGTTAAGGCGGCGAGGCGGGCATTGATGACTCTTGTCCCTTGCCGTCGAGTTAGGTATAGATTCTGTACCTTTGTACAAAGCGGTGTACCAACCTATGTTTTACTATCTTACCCTTGTCTACTTGCCACATGTGGTAACCCCTTGTGCCTATAAAAGGAGGCCGAGGGCAGCGTAGAAAGGGTTCGGCTCAGCTTCTGGCTTAGTTCATCCTACTCATACGAAACCACACCGGGCTAGGTCTTGTAGCTCCCATTGCTCCCTAGCAAGAAGCAAGATAATCCACTAAAGCAGCAGTAGGAGTATTATCTCTCGAGAGAGCTCGAAGCTGGGTAAGCCTGCTTTCGTGTGCATCGCCTCGATCCGCTCTTTGTGCAATCTCCGCCCCCCTCCGAACCACAAGGGACCCAGGTCCGGTAGGTGTTCGTGGGACACGATCAGCCCTCCCCGACACTATGTTACCGCTTTGCTCAGCCCCTCTTATAGCGTTGTTAGTTGCAGGTGAAGATGAAGTTTGTTCCTTGTTGGAACATGGAGATGTTGTTCCTTGTTGGAACATGTTTACTTGTTGAGATATCACAATATATCTTATATTATTAATGCATCTATATACTTGGTAAAGGGTGGAAGGCTCGGCCTTATGCCAGTGTTTTGTTCCACTCTTGCGCCCTAGTTTCCATCATATCGGTATTATGTTCCCGGGTTTGCGTCCCTACGCAGTCGGGTGATTTATGGGACCCCCTTGACAGTTAAGCTTTGAATAAGACTCGTCCAGCAAGGCCCAACATTGGTTTTACCATTTGCCTCACCACCACCTACTTTTCCTTGGGAGTCGCTCTCTCGAGGTCATCTTTATTAGCCCCGGGCGGTGCTTCTCTAAGTCTGGTTCGAACCGAGCTACTGCTTGGGCCACCTTGAGGCAACCCGAGGATTGGTTTTACTCGTAGCTAGACTCACCGGTGTTGCCACGAGAACGAGATATGTGCAGCTCCTATCGGGATTGTCGGCGCATCGGGCGGCTTTGCTGGTCTTGTTTTATTCTTTGTCGAAATGTCTTGTAGCCGGATTCGAGACTGATCGGGTCTTCGGGAGAAGGAATATCCTTCGTTGATCGCGAGAGCTTATCATGGGCTAAGTTGGGACACCCTGGAGGTTTGAACTTTTGAAAGCCGTTCCAGCGGTTATGTGGCAGATGGGAATTTGTTAATGTCGGTTGTAGAACACCGAAGTTGATCTTAATTAAAATACACCAACCGTCGCGTATGTAGTGAGTGTCTCTTTTGGGGTTGATCGAGAGGAGAACACGGTTTACGTGTAATGTTTGGCGTAAGTAGGAGTTCAGGATCACTTCTTGATCATTACTAGTTGCGACCGTTCCTTTGTTTCTCTTCTCGCTCTCATTTGCGTATGTTAGCCACCATATATGCTTAGTAAACTGCTGCAACCTCACCACTTTACCCCTTCCTTTCCCATTAAGCTTTGCTAGTCTTGATACCCATGGTAATGGGATTCTTTGAGTCCTCGTGGCTCACAGATTACTACACCACCGTTGCAGGTACAGGTTTGCGATGATCATGACGCGAGAGCGATGTTTGCTTGTGTTGGAGTTCTTCTTACGCTTCTTCTTGATCGGGGATAGGTTCGGTCGGCAGCTGGGCTAGCAGGTGGATGTCGTTTGAGTTTACTGTTTATGTTTCATCCGTAGTCGGATGTTGTTCTTGTATATGATGTTGATGTATTCTTGTGGCATTTGTGCCTTATGTATGTATCCCCATCTATTATGTAATGTTGATGTAATGATATCCACCTTGCAAAAGCGTTTCAATATCTGGGTCTATCCTTGGTGGGACCTTGAGTTCCTTTTGGATAGGGTCGCATATTGGCGTGTTCAAGTTGGTATCGAGTCTCGACCGACCCTAGGCCCCCTTGATTGATCGTGTAGTTTGGCGTTGTTGAGTCTAGAAGAAAACTGTTTTTGGAGTCTAGTTATATCGGAGTAGGAATTCTTTTACTCCTCGCCTTAAATCGCTCACGGTAAGGAATCTTGGCGTAGGTGTTTTGAATCACTTCTCTTCCTTCAAATTTTCTTTAGGATCACGCGATTGGTTTTCGATAGTTGTTCCTCGGCTCTTTTTATCCGGTGCATTTCTCGTCAAGTCGACTCAAACCTCTTTGTCTTTTGAGAGATCTATCCTCAGCTCTTCTCTATCAACGTTGTTTCCCTGTCTGAAGTTGTCCTTGTTTTCCCACCGCCCTCCTTCTTCTTCTCGGAACCGAGATGCATGTCAGTATCCATCCTACTCGTGCGAAGTCTTTGCCTTTCTTTCCTCAATGATTTCAACCGGTGTTTCTCTTCAAGTTATTCGTCGGTTCCCCTTCCAAGTTGCCTTTGTTTTTCCCTCCCTCCCATCCTCTTCTTCCCGGAGTTCGAGTTTCTTCCGACCATCAATTTCAGTCGTGTGGAGCCTCTTCAGTCTTCCCTCAATTATTTCAACCGGTGAATTCTCGTCTTGTTCGTCATTCTTCATCCCTTTCTTTTTCCGGTGCACTCAATTCAAGTTTTTCGGTGTTAATCATATTCTTTTCCTTGGATCAAGTGTTCTCCTTGCTTATTTTCCTCTCGCCAGTTTATCCTTCCGGAGTGCTCAACTCATCTCAGGAGATTCGTCTGTGTTCGAATTAATTCGAGGTTGTCACCTCTTTCAAATATTCCAATTGTTCCGGTGCATCATCTAAATGTTCAACAATCCTTTTCAACGGTGTTTTCTCTTCAGTGGGCCCTAACCCACAGGTCCTTTCCCAGGATCTTACCTGACTCTTCTGATTTTTCGGAGTTATTCCCAATTCTTTTCAAGTGTGGCGTAAGAATGAATATCATCGATCCTTGCCTTTTTCCAAGATCGATTTCGAATCATTTCATTGTTGGCTCAACCTCTTCGCTTTTCATTCTCCCGGAGTATCCCAGTAATTTTGGTGGTGTTTCTCGTCGTCATTCTCAACATTTGAAGACCGTCGTAGATTTTTCTCTTAAAATCTTGTCTGTTCTCTCGGAGATTCATGGTGCTAGCTCGATGTTATCCTATCTAGTTGTTTCCAGTCATGCAAATTCTTTCATCCATCCGGAGTATTTCAGGAGTTGCTTTTCTGTTCCGATTATCCGGAGGCCTCCATTTCAGAAGATTTCCTCGTTCTAAGTTTTCAGATTCATTCCCCAATTATTCTATATCCGTGCCTTTCATTCCTCTTAATATTCTTCCGGTGCTTCGTTCAAGTATTCTTCAATCAGTTCGCGATCTCTTCGCTCTTTTGCATCTAAATCCCCTCTAGCATATTGGTTCTCCTAATTCTGCCCGGTGATTCTTTCTCTTGCATCAGTCATTTTCGAATTCTTACGGTGGTCCTTTCAGATTCTTTTTCTTTGATTATCATATTTAATTCATTCGTTCTTTCCAATCCTACCGGTGGTTCAAGAAGACTTTCTCAAGTTTTGTGCTATATTCCCCTCAATCCTTTTTCAAGAAGAATAAGTAATATGCAAAATCCATTGCTTGTCATCAATTTATTTGATGAAGGATAAGCATACAATAAATCTTATTCTTATTTCATCCAAGTGATTAATCCTTTCTTGAGTTTGTTCGTGAGGAATAAATTCTAGTTCCAAGTCTTTCCATCTTTTCTTTTCGGAGTTCAATTATTTCCTCGGCCATCTCGTGGAACCTCCATCTAAATCATCATAGCGCTCATCTTATTCTTTCTTCCTTCATTCTATCTCATCATCCTTTTGTCACGGAGTTCTTCATGGTGGTTCTTCATGATTTAATCTTTTCTTCAAGAGTTCATCAAGATTTTGTTGGAGGAGTTCCAGTATCTTTTCTTCTCCCGTCTTGAAGAGCAAATAATTCTTCATTTCCTTGGAAAGTGGAGTTTTGCATTTCTTCGTTCCTCTCAGCTACCCAATCATTTCCGATTGTGGTCGGTTGTCACCTCATAATTTTTGGGATGCTATCCATAAGTCCACAACAATCTTATTCTTTTCGTTGTTGATTTTCTCAACAACTCCACTCAATCCTTCCTTCTAAGTTCTTTTCAATTCTTCCAATTCTTCCGGAGGCATTGTGTTGTTCATCTCGTCAAGTTTCATCCCATCTTGTGAAGTTCATGTTCTAATCCTTCCATTTTCAACCGGTGTGCTGCCTAAATCGTTTCTGTCTTATTCGTTTCTTTTCTCATTCTAACCACTCCGGTTAGAACGAGTCGTTTCTTAGTCTATCTGTTTCCGTGAGCTTTCAATTCTCGTCATTCTCGTCCTTTCTCTTTTCTTCTCTTGTGCTCTCGATTCTTTGCTTCTTCTCTTGAGTTCTTGTTTCACCTCATCCCTTTTCCCTTCCGTCTCGGTCCTAAGATCTCGGGACGAGATCTCTTGTTAGTGGAGGAGTGTTGTAACGCCCCGGATCCGATGCGCCAGGTGTCCGTCAGTTATTCGCCGTCTTTGCCATGTCATTTGCTTGCGTGTTGCACTTTGCCACGTCATCATCTGCATTTCATATCATGTCATCATGTGCATTTCATTTTGCATACGTGTTCGTCTCATGCATCCGAGCATTTTCTCCGTTGTCCGTTTTGCAATCCGGCACTCCTATGTCCCCCGGCGCCCCCTTTTACCTCTTTTCGCGTGCGGGTGTTAAACCTTCTCGGAATGTCCTGAGGTTTGTCAATCGGCCTTGGTATACCACCGGTAGACCGCCTGTCAAGTTTCGTGCCATTTGGAGGTCGTTTGATACTCAGCAGTTAACGGGTAACCATAAAAGCCTCTTTGTGTTGCAGCCCAACACCCCTTACAAAGTGGCCCAAAACCCAGCAAACTCCCCTCCATGTTCTAGTTCGTTCGATCACGATCGCGTGGCCGAAAACCGCACCTCATTTGGACTCTCCTAGCTCCCTCTATCTATAAATAGCCCCCTCCCGAAATTCGCGGATCAATTTCCCCTGAAACCCTAGTTTTCCCTCTCACTTCCGCCCGGACGTGTCGTCCAGCGCCGGACACGTCGATGCCGCCGTCCCGAGCGAATCCGGGACGCCATGTGGCCTCCGCGCCTCTCTCTCTCCTCCGCGCCGCCGCCTTCGCAAAGCCAGCGTCGCCGCCGCCACAGCCCGCCCGCCCGCCGTCGCCGCCCGGCGCGGCGTCTCCCGCCGCCTCGCTTGGCGTCTCCCCGCCGCCTGCGCGGCGCCCGCTTCCAATCCGCCTCCGTCGCGCTTCCCGCCGCCCGCGCCGTAACGCCGCCCGCTTCGGCCGGCTGCCCGGCCCTCGCCGCCTTCCTCCGCCCGGCCCCTCGCCGGGCCGCCCGGCCGCCGCCTCCGGCTCCCGCCGCCAGCCTTCGCGGAACTCGGCCGCCGCTCCCTCGCCGCTCCGGCCCGTCCAAGCGCCGTGGCGGATCCGGGCAGCGCCGCCGATCCGCCGCCCGAACACTCCGTGAGCCTTCCCGGCCTCCTCGGCGGCGAACCCGGCGTGCTTGGGAACCGCGCCCCAGATCCAGTCCATGAGGTTGACTTTTCCCTCCCCAAAATTCCACAGTCCCCGAAATTGTTGCATTTTTGTTGCATTTTCATCATGTCATAACTCTGTGCATGTAGCTCCATTTCGTGCGTATAATATGTCAAATTGTTCGTCTCAAAGAGTAGAATATTTCAGGGGTGTATGCCATGTATTTTTGTGATCTCTGTGGTGACTAGCACAAGCATGCAAACTAGGCTTCATGATGTTGCTGATTTCAGCCCTGTTTTGCTGATATTTTATGCCATGTTAACTTGATGCTACCGAGAGATCCATGCTTATTTTGATATACTTCAGTAAGGATGTTTTGTTATACATGTCTTGCTCTATCCATCCATGCCCTTGTTTGCAATTATGGAGTAGTCTAGCTTGAGTCAATCGAGCTCTACTTTTGCTATAAAATGTTTCCTGGCAGGTTGTTTACATGTTATTCAATTTTGCCAGGGTTGTTGTAGTTGATCCGTGTATGCTATGATGTTGTTCTTGCCATGTATATCTTCTATGCCATGTCTTCTTGCTGTTGGTTGCCTTGCCATGCCATGTATTGTTCTGTGGTGAGTGTTTCAAGCTCACCAACATGCCTACTCATTGTTGTTCCTGCCATGTATGAATCTGTAATATAACTTGCCATGTTTACATGGGTGTCATCATATTTTCTGATCCTTTTTGGCCTATGGTCAGTAAGGGACTTTTGTTCTATGCAACTAGTAGATTCATGCCATGCCTTTGTTTGCCATGATAAGTTCCTGTAACATGTTGTTTGATAGCTCTAAACATTGCAACTTTGATGTTATTTACGCCAATGCACGAAGCTGTTATTACTTGCAATCTTGCCATGTGTGTTTGAGCATGTTCTAGTGATTTCTGGAGATAGATCAGTGTTCATATTTTGTCATGCTTTACCAGTACATCATGGCCATGCCTTTTGTTCTCATGTTGAGATGATGTAGCTTGTTCTTTTGATGCTTGCAATATGCCTACTTGCTGTTATGGACAGATTGTTGTCATATCTTGTATTGTGTGTATGTGTTGCACCGTTGCTCCGTTTTGAGTGTGCTCTATATGAAACTTGCTTGATTTTGCATGTAGCTTCATGTTATCATGTTGCATCCATGTTTTGAGGTGTTTGCTTGATGTTTGGGTGCATTTTGCATCAATGCCATGTTTAACTTGTTTTGCTCATATCTTCTAGGCCGTAGCTCCGAATTAAATGAACTTTATATGTAACTTGACTAGAATTTCATGTAGATCATCGTGGTGCATCTTAAATTGCTGTTTAACAACTTGAACATAAGGTTTATTCAGATCTGGACCAATTTCTAAATTTGCATATGAGGACTTACCGGAATTGTTTTATGTTCTTTCCGGCCTCATTTAAACTTGCCTTGATGTGTTGCTCTTGTTTGCATCATCTTTTGCCATGAGTAGCTCCATGTAGCCTTGTCATGCATCATGTTTGTTGTGCATCTGGTCATGTTCATGTGTGGTGTGTTTACTTTGTTGTGTGCTTCTTCTTGTTAGTTCCCGTTTCGTTGCGATCGTGAGGATTCGTTCGTCTACGCTTGGTTGACTTCATCCGTTCATCTTATTCATGGACTCGTTCTTCTTCCTTGCGGGATTTCAGGCAAGATGACCGCTACTGGATCTCATTACTATCATTGCTATGCTAGTTGTTTCGTTCTATCGCTATCTTTGCGCTCTTGTGGCGCCCCGATTCAATCGTACACTAATCATGCACGCAAATGTATACGATCAAGATCGAGACTCACGGAAGATATCACAACACAACTCTAAAAATAAAATAAGTCATACAAGCATCATAATACAAGCCGGGGGCCTCGAGGGCTCGAATACAAGTGCTTTCGATCATAGGCAGTCGTGGAAGCAACAATATCTGAGTCTGAGACATAAGTTAAACAAGTTTGCCTTAAGAAGGCTAGCACAAACTGGGATCTGATCGAAGAGGAGCGGGCCTCCCTGCTGGGATCCTCCTAAGTTACTCACAGTGCGTCGTCGGTGGGCTGCTGCGTACTAGTAGGCACCTCCGAGTAGTAGTCGTCGTGGCGGTGGCGTCTGCTCACAGGCTCCATCGTGCAGTTGCAGCAATCGAGTAGAGATAGGGGGAAAAGGGGAACAAGGCAACCGTGAGTACTCATCCTAAGTACTACTTAAGCAAGGAGCTACACTACATATGCATGGATATATGTGTAAAGGGCCATATCGGTGGACTGATGCTGAAAGCGAGAATAAGAGGGGATAGCTAGTCTTACGAAGACTACGCTTCGGACACTGTCTTACAATAGGCGAAGAGGACAACGGAAGTCCTCCAAGTAACCTCATATAGCAATAATCCTACCGGCAATCCCTGCTCATAACCCTGGCGAGAGTGACCACCGGTTATATCGGCACTTGGAAGGGTGTGTTTTATCAAGTATCCGGTTCTAGTTGTCATAAGCTCAAGGTACAACTCCAAGTCGTCATTATCGAAGATCACGGCTATCCGAATAGATTAACTTCCTGCAGGGTGCACCATCTTACCCAAAGACGCTTGATCCCATTTGGCGGACACACTTTCGGGGTCATGCCCGGCAGCGTAAGATCAACACGTCGCAGCCCCACCTAGGCTGTGAGAGAGGCCAACACGCGGTCTAAACCTAAGCGCGCAGAAGTGCAGGCCCATCGCCTACGAGCACACTGCGTTGCGTCTGTGGCCGGAAGCAGACCTAGCCCAAAGGCGTTCGGTCCAATCCGGTAGCGCCCTCTCGTCGTGACGTCTGAAGTGCTTCGGCTGATACCACGACGCCGGGATACCCATAACTACTCCCGCGTAGATGGTTAGTGCGTATAAGCTCGTAGCCAACTCAGATCAAATACCAAGACCTCGTTAAGCGTGTTAAGTAACCGCGAATGCCGAACAGGGCCAGGCCCACCTCTCTCCTAGGCGGTCTCAACCTGCCCTGTCGCTCCGCCACAAAGATCCACTCGCGGGTGCTCCATCAGCCGACCCGACTTTAGTCTCACATGTATCATGTATAAGTATATAGTATATACCCGTGATCAACTCCCGAGTGATCACGGCCCAATAGTATAGCACGGCAAACGGACAAGACAGTAGGGCCACAGATGAGTACTAGCATCCTATACTAAGCATATAGGATTGCGGTAAGGTAACAAATGAAGTTACAAGGACGAGGCTATGCAAGAAGTATAGGAGTATCTCAAAACAATAACATGCTATGCTACTCTAATGCAAGCGGTGTAGATAAGAGTAAGCGATATCTGGTGATCAAGGGGGCTTGCTGGTTGCTCACAGCAAGAGAGAGAATTAAATCAACACCGTGGTCGAGCGGCAGCAGCAGCGTCGGTCTCGTAGTCTACTGGGAGAAGAGGGGAAGAAACAATGAATACAAAGTAAGCAGATGCATATCGATGCATGACATGACAAGAAGCGATGCTAGGCGTGCCCTAACGTGGTATGAGGAAGTCTTGGTTAGGGGAGAACATCAGGAAGTTTTCCGGTTAGGATGTCTGTCGAGACAGATGAACCGAGAGGAAAGTTTGCAGGTTCGATAGGTTAGAGGCGTGTGGTGGGACGAAATTGCGTATCCGGATTCGTCTCGTCGTTACGAGCAACTTTCATGTTGAAAATATTTTAATCCGGATTACGGATTAAAAGATATGATTTTAAAAGATTTTATTAATTTCTGGAATTTAATTAATTATTTAATTAATTTCGAAAATGCATTTATGACATCGGCATGATGTCATCTGACATCAGGCGATCAACAGGGTTGGATGAGTCAACCCTGACAGTGGGTCCGCATGTCATTCTCTAATATCTAATTACCTAATCGATTTAATTAACATTAGTTAATTAGGTTAATTAATGATTAGGGTTAATTAATCGTAATTAATTAGATTAATTAATTAATTAATTAATTAATTAATTAATTAATTAGTTAATTAGTTTTATTTAATTTTTATTTTCCTTTTTATTTATAAACCGTTACGTAGGAGGTGGGGCCCCATGTCATTGGCCCCGAGGGGCAAGCAGGCAGCAGGCGTGCGGGCGATGCCGTTCAGGCACTGAGGAGGAGGGCAGCGGCGCCGAGGCCCGAGGTCGGGGTGGCGAGCCACGGCGGTGGCGAATGGGCGCAACCACGGCGTGGGTGGCAGAGCCCAGCGCGCCCGGCGCCCGGCGTTCGGGAGCAGGCAATGGGGCGGCGATGGCGTAAGCGAAGTGGCGAAGCGCCGTGCGAAGGTTGGTCGGTTGTGGCGCCCGGCGGCGATAGCGTTGGTCGGCCGGAAGCGTCGTCGGCAGAAGCGGCGTGG